>JACGAQ010000955.1:0-78649 GCA_014119065.1 Orius insidiosus
TTCGGGTAATAACGGTTTTTCGGGTTGAAAATATGAAATCCGATAAAAGAAAACATTGGTCAATATGGCAAAAATTTCTAATCTCCCATAAGATTTCACACGTATGTGGCCTATGGTTTTTGTTTTCTTTCTCTAGTTGCCAAACCTTTATTATAATGAAACCTTCTGCGTTGCAGATGCTCTATGGCTACAATTTTTTCGTCTTCTTTTTTATGAGATGGGATGTTGGGATGTTTTTGCTTTGGCGACAGTTTATCCAGTTTATCCGGTCGATTAGTCGAGTAAGCCAAGACGCGTGTTTTGTGGGCGTCTAACGTTACCAGTAGTGAGAAACACAGTTGATTAGCCACGAGGGTCTTCGCGTTTCCCTCTACGAAGACCCACAAATGCCCCGAACTTCCCCGGGAAGCCGACGGTATTACACGTTCGATTTCTATCTTTATAACGGTCGACGACTTCGGGGTAGAAAAAAAAATTAAATAATTCCAAGGCGCACGTGCGTCGTGAGCGGTAATGGCAGACACGACCCGAACAAGTTTTTCTTCAACGTCGTGATCTTCTTCCACCCACACCTTCAGCTTCCACGGGAGAATACGCAATAAATCTTTTCTTTATAGGGTTATATCTAAGAATTTCATTACCTATCTCGTTCCAGCACGTAATGTTCTTATTGTAGTCGCGTCTAACCGTGAAGACTCCTCCGATATACCTTCTAATAATCTTTTAAGTGAATATGGAACAGAGTATATTCAAAAAATGTTTTTCACGACGGATAAGCCACCGTGAAGATATAACTGTGACAACGGCTTGTGCTCCAAGTTTCACGGTGGACGAAAGTGTGACTAACCTAAATAACTTCATTTTAATATTTTTGGAGGCGTCATGTGTTCAGAATCGGCTACTTTTGCACTAACGGAAATTTTATTCTATAAATTAAGTCTTTAGTCGGAAACACTTTTTTAACATTTTTCAAGGCCCTCGCCGTAATTTATAGCGTCAGAAAGCGGCCTTTTATCTCGCCACAAGATCGGGGGAAAGACCCGTTAAGCCTCTAAAAGTAAAGACGGTAATTTCTTATTGAATCAAATTGAACAAATGACTCGGATTTTGAAGGGAAACGTTTCGATAAGTGGAAGGCTATTGGGAAGATTGAATGAAAAGGAAAATCGTGAGGGATTAGAACCGAACCGTAAAACGGTCAAATTAGAAAAAAAATCTTCATCGAAAAGCAATTAATTTCTACATTCAGAAACATTTTATTAAAACAAAAGAAAAAAAAAAATTAGGTGCTCAAAGGACTAACCCCACGATTTATTATATTACAATATCGCCCACCCAATTTTTTTTATTGTCTGACAGTCTTTTTTTCTTCATTTAAACTGTACCAAACAAACTTAAAAAGTTTTTTCATATATGTCCTCGTAATATACTACCCATGGAGGTAATACCCTTTATTTTACGCAATAACAAACCAAATAAACCGTGTATAATGAAATCATAAGCCTTTGCCATCGTTCAACCAAAAATATCTTTTTGAAAAAAGAGCATTTTTTAAGCTAGGGATTATTTAAAAAAAGATATCGTTTGGTCATAACTTCATAAGAAAAAAAAGGCATTTTAGCAATTCAAGAGAAACGGCTGCTTTTGATGGCTGAGACATTAAACCGAAGAGATTCCGTAAATTGCACGTTTTATTGCCCATTTGAGTTATAGGTCAGAATCTTTTTTATACTTTTATAATAAATAAAAATTGTTGTCTGTATGTTATGGGGCACTCAAAATCTAATGATTTGGAGGGCTGTTGAAAAAGCTGAGCAAAGAAGAAAATGATGACCCAAAATCATGCCCAAAATACCACATTCCTGTCTGTAATGTTAATAGCTTAAATTAATTGCGCCTGGATGTGCGAATTGCATTATGGTGGACTGTCGAGTGGTTTTTGTCGTTTCGCGAAAATCGGCTTGCTCTTTGGCTCTCCCTAGTTTATGGTGAGATGTATTATGCCCAAACGACAGAAACAGATTTATGGCGAAACGACAAGTTTTTAAAAATGAAAGTTTCCATTATGTTCAACTGCGTTATGGTGAAACGAAAAATTTTATGTCAAAAGCGTTATGGATGGAAATTTACTTATAATTTTTCTTAGCCGTCCGGGCAACATGAATAGATTTATTTTCTTTGAAATCTACCTAAATTTAATGAGTTGAAGGAACAAAATGTTAATTTTTTCGAGATCATTAAGTACAAAAAATCTCGGGTTACTCATTGTCTCGATGAAACCTAATCGGATAGTCGATACATCAAGATTTTAATGGCTGTTCTGTACCCTTCTGTAATTAAAATTAAAACAATATCGTCCATTGTGCTGTTGGAAACCATGCTGAGATGTTTAATGTTCAAAGTATAATGAAATGGGGGCAAAGGATGCCCGGAGCGATAACGATCCCGTATAGTGTCTTATGGTGCACATTGTCAGACGCATCAGCAGGGGTTAAGATACTTTTTTTTTTCGATTACTTTTATTTTTATAAGGATATCCCTTCGTAATGGGCTCCTGCTGATTTCCTTTGTCCCTCGCACAAAAAGATCGGCATAAATGAGTACATTAGCCCTTAACTTTATTAAAATGCACCCCCTCCCGGGATATAGTGAAAGGGAGAATCTCACATGTCTTCAACTCTGACCCCATAGCGAAAGTGATGGGTTGGATTTTGGTAGTGTTAAAATCACGGGAAAGTCTATAAAGGAGGGTAGAGGACAAAAAGGTGAAAAGAATTCTGGAATTGATAAGTTATCAGAAAGAGAGAGGATTGAGTCGAAAGAGGGGAGAAATCGTGCCGACGAGTCACGACGTCCGTGACCAGTCATTCTACTCCTGGGAACATCTTGCACCTCGATGCACGTTCCTTGTCCTCGAATCGTTTAACTCAAAAACCATTTAACACCATCGTAAAAAAAGCGTATATATTTTTTTAATAGTTAATCGATAAATGTCAGACTATGGCATATGTTACCCTAGCAGGGTGCATCCCTATCTACCACATGGTGCGCTCTACCTAACCACCCTCGCAACAAGGGGTGAAGATCCTCAGAAACAATAGCTCATCTGCATGACATGTGTAGCTAATTTGATTTATAGTCCTTTTTTAAGCCTTAAAATTCTGACAAATGACATAAGTCTCCATTTTTCACATAAAAATAACTCAAGTGAGATTAAACATTAAAAAAATTACATCCACATTGGGAAAACGTGTAGGAAATTGAATTCTGGAGGGGTTTCGAGTGGGACGTTTTCGGAAAACCTTTCTAGATGACATTTTAGATATTGAAAATCTATTATTTTCGGAAGAATTTTCTTTGTTTAATATTACGTAAAGTAATTGGTTATTTTAGAAAGCTGGAGGATGAGCTACGGTAATATATGAGAAGAGATTGCGACATGTGAGAGGTTGGCATTTGCACACTTTCTCTTTGAGCCATCCTACCCATCTTTCTTACGTCATCGAATGTGTCAAACGAGTTTATGTCGTAAAATATGTTGGGTTCGAAAGGTTCGCCGGATAGCGACAGGTGGTATATGGAAGGGGTCTGTAATGAATTAGGTCCCTTGGTGGCCTCTTTTCCAGAAACACAGCGGGTTATCTCGTCTCTATTTTTTTTAAGGGTTCGGTCCCCGCTGCGGCAGTTGTCCCTTCGGTCAAAGAAAACTTGCCGACAAGGCATTCCGATTAAAAGATGGTTCCACCGAGCTGCGAAAAACCAAGCGTTACTATTTCAATTTTTATGAGTCTTCAAGGAAAGAAGAGATTTTGACAATGTCATGAGTGAAACTAGTAACCAAGTCTGTGGAAAACAAGCACTTCTATTTATATGAGTTTTCTATGAAAAAGGAGGGAATTTTGTGTGAGGAACGGTGTTTTCTTAGTTCTCCTCATCCCCGGAGGGCATCGAAATAAAAGACGGTTACTCCGAATCTTTCCGGTTTATCTCCTATTTTGACAAGGGTGCACGTGAGCACAATATCTCATCCATCACGTGAGACTCGACCGTTTTCCTCGGGCCCCGTATAGCGTGTTTTACAACTTGACAAACCATTATGAGATATTCATGAGAATGCCTTCGGGAGGGTCAGGTGTGGGGGATAATACTTTCGGTCTCTAATCTGAAAGCTCGCTGAGGGATTACGGCTCAAACATAGATACCCCCACAAAACATAAATAACCAGTTTTAGTAATGGTCTCAGATTAGGCTCCGGCATTCCGTTTATGACCAGGTTACTCAGTTCTGGGTTTTAGACAAATCGCCCTGTCGGATCTATTTCTAACACTTTTTCAGACAATTAATATTCCCTAAACAAAAAATCAATTCCCAGTTTAAAATTTTTTCCCTCATCATTTTTTAGTTTTTAAAGCGTCCCGACCTGTTTTTCCTTCTTCGTTATGGTCATTGGGTACATCTGACATGTAAATTAAGTCATTGGCGCGGAACATTTTTGTCGACCAACGGGGAAGCGACATCTGACTATTGTTCTTGACGAATTTTACTGCTTTACGACTCGATTTTAAAGGAGTCGAAGATAGAGTGGAAAAAAAAATCTCTAACTTCACGGTCCATTAATCCCATGTTATCAGTGCAGAAACATCGTTTTCCTATAAGCGAACCTCTCGTGCTCAATCCTATAACGGTCCATTTGATTGGGATTTTGTTTAAAATACGCTCAAAAAAATAAAGAAAAGATAAAACTAATTTTGAGTAAAATGGTCTAAAGAGCTTCCAATAATCGCTTCAGTAGGCATCGCTAGAGGTCGGAAATTCCTCAAATATCTTGAAAAGTTTCTTGAAGATTTAGCTCCTTTTTAAATCCGTCACATAATTTTTTCAACGCCCACACGAAAAAAATGAAAAATCCAATTTTCAAAAGCGCTTATTTAATATTCGATCCTCGAGGTGTAGAGCCGGTAGCCGAAGTTAATTGAAGAGCGAGTCATCCCCCACGCCCACCGCAACATTAAACATGTCCAATTATAAACAGTCCCTGCTACAACTTAACCATTCTCAAGATTGCCCACCCATTAATTAATAAATCACTCTTTTTCCACCTATTTATGGCCAGGTTTTTTTCTCTCTCACTCCCTTCGGAATCGATCGCCACGTTTGAAACGATTAAAATAATAACAGAGTCCACTTTTATTCAATAATTGACTTTTCTAATTCAGTTAAAGTTATTACGGGATAATGGAAAAAACAAAGATAACGTGCGATGAAAACGTACGATTTTACAAGATAAAGCCAAATTTTTATTTACGAAAATCAAAATAATAAACGGTTCTTTTTAGCGCACGGTAAGCAAAATGGACACCTGCTTACAATGGAGATTTTTTTTTTCAATTAACACACGAAGGCCATTATGTATGTTTAGATAACAAATTTTTAAAGCGTCTAAAAATAAATTGACAAAAAAACATGTTATGTTAAAAATTAATTTTTTCCATAAAGGTTTTAACATTTATCTGCAAGAATAACCCATATTTTGAGGCCGTTTTTTGGAGTTTCATTTCGTTTGATTGATTTTTGGACATGTTGATGCCACTATATTGGAGACTCTTTCTCGTAAAACTGAAACTGCGTACGAAGATTCGCTAGTTTTATTCATATCACGATTCTTTTTGCATATTTTTTATTGCTTACAAGATTAAGCAATAAAAAAGTATGTGGGAAATTTAATTAATTTAAAGCAGAATTTTTTTAGGTCGAGCAAAAGGATTTTTATTTTCACGTGTGAGATTCAAAAGTGATTCAATCTCGAAAGGCATTTGAATCTCGAAAGGTTCCAAACACGAAAACTCAATCAAGGGAGCGTTTCATCTGGCGGATTTCATATTCCGCGTACGATAGAAATCTGTTAAAAGGGGGAAGTGAACGCGCGATGAAAGTGGGGCAAACGATGAGTAAACGCGGGCTTACGAAGAGAAGGGAAGGGACAAAAGGCCACCGCGGGATCTCGAGGTCGACATAAACCGTTTTCCCAGTCTCTTTTCGGAATATATAATTAAGTCCTCGTTTATCTCGGTGCGCTTTCATCACACAAGGTGATTAGATGATTTTTTCGACGATGTCCCGGAATAATTATAACGAGACCATTAACGTACAAAGTGACGTCGATCAAGATCTAGGAACAAAAACGTATTTACATGAAATCATTCACCCTAAAAAATCCTATTCTTGAAGATTCGGTTCTCACAATTAGGAGGAAGTTGCAAACGAGTCGGTATTAAGATCGAGACTTTGAATATTAAATTAGTTTCTTAACAAGGCCCGCAACACGCCGACGCAAATATGGAAATGTACTTTAATTTGATAAATATTCTTCACGTTTTTAAGAAGAACCTCCGTGGGTCAGTAATCAAGGTGTTCTACTCCGACAAATATGGACAAAAATTGTCAGTTCGCTCGGTCACCACTCTCTCCAAAAATAATTTTATGAGAGGCCAAAACAAGCTATTTTAAACCTTATTTGGACATTTAAATCGAAAAACACAAGGATTATGCTAATTTCTATTGCGAAAGGTGCCTTTAATAAATAGTCTTGCGTAACAAAAAATGCATCATCGTTTTTCACCTTGAGATGAGAAGACTTCCTTGTTTAAGATGCACCAAGGTGAAATTCTTAAGAAATCAATAATAAAAATTTCCATAAACGATCAATTTGACATCTAAAAACATCGTTTTTGCTCTTAAAAACGAGACTATTTACACTTCTTGAACTAATATTGAGATAGTATTATCGCAAATGCATTATTCATCTCGCATCAACTGCTATTGTTGAGCCCTTATCTGCTTTCTCTCACAATTCTTTTTTCCCCCCTTCCCTAAACTGTGAAGTTCAACAGTTTAAAATGAAATGAAAAAAAGGCTTATTTAGCGATTAGTAGGACGTTAAGAGGTCCAGCTGTTCTTAATTTTAGAATCGAGGATGTGATAATATCAAACTTTTCAAACACCCACGAACATCCTACGAACGAATAACTCAAAATGTCAATTCCATCGAATTTTACATGTGTTCGATCATCGTTTTAAAAATTCACTAACATCTTTAAACAGGTTAAAAATAACGTTTCTCTAAATAATTTGCTTCATTTGATACGTTCTATTTACACGCTTTGAGCCATATTTTTTTTAAAGCTCTATTATGCCACTTAAAATAATCGAAGAAATGAAAGAACAAAAAAAAGAAGGGAAACTATTAAATATCCATTGTGGAAGGTCTTGGGGTAAAATTATAAAACACTCAATCCCCGTTTACCACCAAATTATCTCGGGGAAGAGAAAAAAGGAGGGTAAAAATATCTGGGGCAATTAGAAACAGGTACGGATCTTCTTCAGGTCTTATTGTGGGAATGGGGAGAACTGGAGAAGCACTCGAGATGAAAGTCGTGCTATCCTAGGGGCAAGTTGCGAGTTGCAGGGCCGTGGACCACTGTGAGAACCCGTGAGCCTTCCGCGGGACCTCTTTCCTAGTCTTTAATAGCCTCACGCATTCCTATCGCAATACCGAACCCGCCTCCGGTCATATGAGTCGTCGCTTTTCAAAAGGTGATGAGAGAGAGTGTAAAAATTTTTTTTATCAGGTTCCTAATAAGTTATCAGTTATCAAATTTTTAGTTAAGGTAAACAACCTGGGACTTCCTCGTAAATAACGAGACGCCCTAACCAACTTATCCCGAGCCACCGAAGAGGTCCCCGGTTCGAGTCCCCATTCTTTTACTAAGGAGCTTAAATAAAACATGAAAGATTTTTATGTCATTTTAGACACTTTCGAATTCCAAACTTTCAAATTTTGTGAAATTAGTAATTACGTTTGTGATTAACGAGAGAATTAATTAACGTTTTTCATAATAGATAAATACACAATAATTCAAATTGCATTACAGAAATGGTTTTCACGAATTACAACTACAGCGTCAATAGTTAATGAGCTAAATTAACAATGGTTTTCGTATTTAGAGAACTTTGAATACTTAATGCGAAAACGAGGGGAATCCATGAAATATGCAACGTTTCAACATTTAATATTTTTGGCTCTTTCGTATTTTAAATAAAATTTTACGAAAAAAAAATATTACACCAACATAAATAATTTAGAATCAAATATCAATTTTTAATGATGAAAAGTACACATCGAAAATACTTTTTGAACGTTTTTTTAATAACGAGTTTAATGGAGGGAAAAAGGGAGCATTTAAATAATATTTTAACTCGTCAATTTTTCGCTGAAGGCCAATTAAAAATGTTTGTTTAAACAGTTTAAACTTCGGAATGAAAATTCCTTATCAACCTCCAAACATATTTCAAATTATTAAAAAGCGTTTTTCGGGCTTGTTATTGTTTTCCCAAACGAGAAACTCAATCAACCTTGGGATTTTTACGAATATTCATGGCCTGTGATTTTTTTTATAATAATGATTTCCATGGGAGCAATATTCGAGGTAAAATATAAGGATCTTAAGGATCTTTTTCTGAAAAATATAAATTTTTTTTTAACTCTGAAAATAATGTTGAGGAATATTTTATTGACTAAATCGTACACTACCGTACAAAGACAACGCACTAAGTAGTGCGTGACTGCCGTTCTTCTTTTTATTTTCTTCTTCCACTTTTTTTTAACACGTTTCAATCTGTTTCCAATCGGTACGTCTTACTTCTTCGCTTCGTTAAAACCGACTCATCCTAAATGACGGATTTTTCATTTGCTTTCGGAAAAAAAAGAAGATAACGTCCGTCTTTTTTTTTCCTTTTTCCCGTGGAGTTCTCCGATAAAAGGAGGAAGAATGTTAATGCCCGAACGCTTATCGTTAAGCGGATCTTAGTCCCGAAGGATTTCTTTACGGAAAATACGTAATCGCCTTTTACAAGGTCCAGAATTCGAGATATTTCGTGTATGTTCCCAAAAGTCATCGTGAAAAATGAAATTCCACTATCAGAGAGAGTAAAAAAAAATTCACTTTCCCCGACCTTCCAGCCTCAGGGGAAAAGATATAAAAAAAAGTAAATTTTTAAAAAAGTGCAACTGGTAAACTTCAAAGGCTACAAAATCGTTATCAAAAGTGATTATCTGAAAGAATAAGGCATAAAATCGAGTTAAATATTCCATGAATTCAAAATGTGACGAAATGAAAAAAAATTTTTATCGATGTTCAAAGTAATCATGGAATTATTTTTCTTTTTGAAAATACGTTTATTTTGAATAAATAATTTTTTAACACCGAGGGACTCCCGAAAAGAGGAAATGGGTCGAAAATTTATAGGTTCGGGTGTTAAATTTTTGAACTGGGAGAGCAACTTTTGATGTAGAAAAAAAAAGAAACTTACTTCTAAATTATTCAGTATTGTTTGACAGTTTTCACTGGGTACTGTGGAATCTATGGAGATGGTAAGTCCACGGTATGTCCCGTCCAAAAAATGCAAAGATGCGAAGGCGGTTGGTAGGACGAAGAGTAGAACACTTAATAAGCACATTTTAATAAATCACTAAATTTCGAAAAAATTTTTTTTTTTAATTCGACATGACATTCGACGTGGATCGATGGTTGCTACGAGTATCGTTGGCACAACAGTTCGCGGCAAGCCGTACTCGAAGACTGGCGGCAGTTCCCCTCTCGGACCCAAGCCTCCCCTAAACAACGCCGACCCCGAAACTCTCCTCCCCACCACGTAGCAGATAAAAATTTTTCCCGTCTTCGGCTCTACCTGTTGATGTCCCTTTCCCACTCCACCGACAACAACCCCCTTTTCGATCTTTACCGGTAAACATCCGGCCAAACTCAATAAGTGACTCTCCTATTTCTAAAATAAACATGTTTTCAGGTGCTTCCTCGTTTCTCGTTTTTTCCACTGACCCTCCTCAAAGACTTGCGGATTTAATAACTTTTTTTCCCAAGCGTCCTAGTTAAAAAATTTTTTTTCTTAAAAAACAATTCGTAATGAAAAAATATCGACGAAAACTCATAACGACTTCCGTTTTAATTTAAAATTTCAACTCTTTTAAAACTTGGGCTTAGCTAACTTTTGAAGTATTTATTGGTTTTTGTGACTTATGCTTTTTTTCCCTGCTGAGAAGAAAAGCCGAGATCTGCAATTCTGGCAAGCCGTCTTAAATTAAGAAAAGGGCGAAAAACCGAGAAAAGCACCCTATATCAATTATAACTCCTTTATATCGAAAAACATCTTAAAACTGGGAGTTTTCAGGGTAGAAGAGGCCCCCAAAAACAATATAAAACAAATTTTAAAATGCAAAAACTTTGAAAATGGACTTTAAGTCGAAAAAACATTAAAAACACCTTTAACACTTGAAAGAACACCTTTAATCTTCACTTCAAACGCAGGCATCTCAAAAACGCCATTGTTTTAGATTTGCCGCATGTTTTAGATTTTCGGACATGGTAGCTAATGGGTTTTTTTGGGTTTGTGCGAATTGGCTACCTTTTGCTCCCAGGATGGCTTTTGTAAAAATTTAATTTTTAAATAAATTAAGTTAATTTGAAGTGCTTGTAAAATAAATTATGATCTAAAATGATCCGAAATTGAGGTTATTTTGATTAATTACGTAAGAGATTTAGTCGGGAAAATGGGTGCTCATCCATCTTCAACGGGCGTACCGCTGTTAAAGAACGATCGGGGGACGTTTAAACCGAATTAAAAAGTGCATTTTTAATTTTTCATTGTTTTAAATAAATAACAACAAAGGGGGGTTGATTTTGTCCGGAGGGTCGGATTTGAACTTCCCCTTTCCACGAGAATGCTGACTGAGTAATTTACCATTCCCAGTTTTTAGGGTGGCTGACATCAGTCGAAAAGACAGCTCCCTGCTTCGTCATCCACTACGAATAAATCTCAATTAAGTTTACCAACATTGAAACGACTTAAACACTCCCTCCTCGTTTTTCTCGTTAGCCTCCCGGAAAAAAAAAATTACAAAATCATTACTAAAAAAGCTCCGTCCACTTCCGAACATTCACTCTCTTCTATTCAGACAGTTTACTACAGTTAAATTAAAACGTCTTTTTTTCTTACTAAATCATAGGTTTTTGTCTCATTTTATCGCTATGACATTTTTATACAGGCTAGATTATTTTGGCACAGGGAAATGGAGTACCAAAACAAAACAATCAAGTAACAATACATCGCCCAAAAATGAGAGTTATCGGAAAATCGAGTAGAATACTTAAAAATTGGTAAAAAGGGCGTTTCGGGCCGTGAAAAACACTCAAAAATTGTTGAAAAAGAGGTTTCTCGGCGGAAACACCTAGGAAAACCCAAAAAACTATGAATAGTTGCATTTCCTTGGAGATAATGACCTGGTCCTTCTTTTATGACAAAATTTAAAGGACAAAAAAGTCGTTCGTTTTCTACCCTACCCTTTCCGAAAATAATTTAAAATAATTTCGTGATATCGTCAGATTATGTCAGGGGGGTGATAAATTTTTTTTCGATGGGGTAAACGTTTGGGTGATTTATCCTCCCTTATCCCGAACCATCGTTTCCTTTATTCATCCCGATGCCCTTTTACAAGAGAAAACTATTTAGGCTTTATTGACGGAAAAGGGGGCGTAAATCTTTCAAGTTTTGATCGTGGGGAGAAAAATAAAGTTAAGGTTTTTTTTAAATCGAATTTCCGAGCCTATTAAATTATTTGAAAAAGTTACAAGTTTTAGACAAGTTGGAGAGAAACTAGTAAACTTGGAGGTGTCAGCCATCACGATGCTAACTTGTTCGGAATAAAGTCAAAACTTAATTAATGATAAGACGCGGGGGCTCTTCGGTTGTCTTCAAAATTCGTCAAAACTAGATCAAAGGTATTTTTAAGCATGCAAAAAGTTATTCGACAAAAAGCACCGTTTTTAGTCATTTCGCAACAATTAATCTAATGGTTTCTTGTTGTACAGCTATCTAATGAACCTCCTCCAATTTAAGCCTGTACGAAATCGATTTCCCATTAAACCGACCAAGGGTGGAATACCGTTCAAATATTCATTTCGATCGTTCAAAAGGGCGAGGGCGCAATTATACCCTGGAAAATACAACGGCGCCATACACGCTTGGGAGATCCGTTAAGAGATATCGGCGAGTAGCACGTGTATCTTAAAAAAGGGAAACCCCCAAAAAACGCATTAACTTTATACAATGGATAGATTAGATTACTGATATTATGTTTAACAATCACAATAAAATACTTGAGCGCTTTCCAAATATTCGCCATTCGGTTCTTTTTCAATTGTTGTAACATTCTGAAGTACGAGAAACATCCGAAATATTCAAAGAAATCTCGACATTTACGTAAAATCTCTAAAAGTGTTCGATTGGTACAATTGGTAAAGAAAATTCTCTCACTGTAAAGAAAAATGATAAAAAGCTTTTTGTTTTAAGTGAGCGTTGTATACTTGAATGAGTAAAAGTTAGCAAAAAGTCTGGTTTAGTTTCAATTTTTTTGTCGAGAGTTTTCTATACGTTCTTCTGACACATTTTCTTTAGAAATAGGCATAAAAATAGGGAAGAAAATTACATTTTTTCTTTATTCGACATAATAATGCAAGATTACGGAAGATTTAGTTAGGCTGGAAAGAAAAGAGAGATAAAAAAAATGAAAACGTGAAGAGAGAAAGGCTCTTTGTACGTTGCGGAACGTCGTTTTTATGTCGAACTTGCAGGCTGCAATAGATCCGAGGGGGGCCTAAAAGTAATAATCATGCGTAGAAACTAGTGGTATACCTCTAATGCTACTGTTGAAGAAGGGAAGAATGCTTTCAGAGCACTTACCATCTTCGGAGCCAATGACTCGGGGGGTTCCCAATCAGGATAATCCTCTTAAAAGCCGCCGCAGAGAGAGAAGAAAAAAAAATTTCAAAGACTTATTCCGGCCTTTTAACCACTCTGGAGCTTAGGTAGAGTAGATATACAGTCCCCAAGGCATATGGTCTTAATCTCTTTTTGTGTCTGGCAAGTATTTTCATGGTAACCAAACCGCCCAGGTATAAAAGCCACTCCGATAAACCTCCCAAGACCTCGTTTAAACAATAAAACCCCTTTATCAGAGAAATTACCCTCATCAACGTCGGGAGAACAATCGCGTAGTCTCAAGAGAAAAAAAAATTGAAGTCACCCGTGAATCAAAAAGGTCGTTTTGTCGCCCTCTGTAATTACAAAAAACGATGCGGTTGGTATCTTAAAAAATTTTCAATCATTATTTTTTCAATTAAAGCAATTACCCAAGTAGGGACCTAATGGTATATTTCTTTTTTCACGTGTATTTCAAACGCTCTGGCTTTTCCCTGTAAAATTCAAATCCAAACACCTGATTTTCCCGGAAAAATTCATTTATCATGACGTCATAATCAATGCTATAGCATCCTGCTGATCCTAATCTGCTGTCAACCCTTGCCATTCGCGCATCAAAAATATAAAGGAAATCGCGATTCGGTGTACTATTGTAGATTTAGCAGTTAAGGTTTCTGACCCACTGACCTGCAGTATGTCGATTTCGATCTTCAAGACCCCCGTGTGGAAATGCCCAGGCTCTGACTAACTTTGCAAATAATTGTGCAAGTATTTTCTGGTCTTTGGCTTCTACCGCTTGACTTAAAAATAAAAATCTGGATTTTTAACAAGTTATTTTTTTATAAGATAAATTTTTTTTTGGTTTATGCATTTTATAAAGAAAAGGTTTTCACTTGTCAATCTGGATACATTTTTTATATAAAAGGGGGAAAAATCTACCTCCTGGTGATAAACAAGAAAATGGATCGAGTCTTTTTTTCCTTTTGTCTTCCCTATTTTTTCTCTCTTGTCCCTTACCACACCTGGGATAATTCAGATGGGTTGCGACCCAAAGAGACAGATATTCCGGGGGAGGCGGGTAATGGTTTTATTCCCTTGAGAAGGTGTCGAACGTGACGCTGGGTCCAGCCCTCGACTTATCCTTTGCCCGGGCGACCCGCTCACGTACACATCACACCTGCTCTCTTTTGTCTTCAACCATTACACGCCTCAACAGTCTTCCAGACACGATATTACTGGGATGAATTCAAGATTTAAAGCAAAAGTAAAACGATGTAATTTTGGAGAGTTTCCTGATACAGTTTGAAACAACCCTGCTCTAAATTTAGCCAGTATCGAAATCTAATATGTTCTAAGGAAGGGAAAGGCTACCTTGACTCGTTTACCTCAAACAACCCCAATTTTGATCCTTTTTGAAATCCGGTCATATAATTAAGGTTTTTTAGATCGGTTTTCTCTAAAGCCTTCTAGGATTACGGGATTAAACAAAAGTGAATTACTCGAGTACAAGGCCAATCATGTCTAACCGCGAACAAAGACAAACCACCGAAATTTAAACGAAAGCAGACATTATATTACGCGATTTCCTCCTTTCTATCGACCCCCATAGAAATTGGACTATTGGAAACTGTGGTTTTAGCGAAAGATTTTTTTTACATATATGTATAAGGTTAACAGCGTTATTAGCCGGCTTATGAAGTAAAATCCTTCAAAGTCGTAACGTTGAAAGGACCTACTATTTGAATATAAATCATAATAATCTGATATATTGTTGGATCTTAGTTTTAAATCCAGGGTAAAAAGGGGACTTTTAAACCATTTGTTGTCCGCTTTTAATGGGTGGAAGAGATCCCACAAAACATTAATAACGAACCGGTCGTTACTGTTCATCGCTAATCTTCTTATTCCTGAGTGATTTCAAACTCGAATTAACTATCGCGCTATCTTTATCTGTCTCATTAAGTCGTTCCTTGTATTTTATCTCTAGTAAAATTATTATTATAAACCGAAATGGCTAAAGGAACATGAAACACATTTGAAATATGACTTCATTTTGTAATATATTTGTTTGGTAGGGGAAAACACATTTATTTTTTTAAATTTTCAGGTCGTTTCCTCCGGATAAAATCAAAACAGGAAGCTTGTTTTTCTAAAGGAAACTTTCAGCTGTCAAAAATTGTTGTCAAATGTAAAAAATTAGGGATGGAGTGGACCATAAGGATCAAATTAAAGGGATTTTAAGGAAGTACCTGCTGCATATGCCTTCCTTCCTAGACATCTGTAGACCTGACATCCCCTCCCACGAAAGTGCTCCACATGGAATTCGAAAAAAGGCTTCCTGTTACATCTGATGGGAAAAATGGGAGTGAAAAAAAAAATCCCGAAACCAATTTCCATAATGGAGATAAGGTCAAATGCGCGAGACAAATTCGGACAATAAATATGAGTCATGTGCCGCGATAAATCATTGTATATCTTGTAAGGCTTCCGTTTGATTGAAATTCTCCCTCATCGACCCTTGGGAATTCGTACTCGGATTGATTAATCAACCGTTGACAGTTTTCGACGTATTTCGAAAGACGTGGCGGATGTCGGATGTCGCATTTTCGACTGTTTCAACATTAATGGAAATACCTTTTTGATTTTTGGACAGAAGGACAATGGGCACGTAGGACGGAGGCGTGAAAAATACGTGATCTTCGATCTTCGGCCATAGCGCGTTTGTCTTCGAGGGTTCTATCTCACGGAGCTCATCTGTCAATGTTATTAATTATCTCCTCCCGAGTCCACCTCTATTATCTGTTTACCTTCACGACTTTAGTTCGTGCTTCGGTTTTCATGGACGAAGGATCAGCGCTTGCTGCTCACCACCTAATAACCTATTTACATTTTAATTGAAATGGGATGACACAAGGCGTCTCCCAGTCAGAAGTCTCTCCATAGCTCTCCAATCAGCTGGACGCATATGACTGATAATATGATTGACTAAAAGCTGTAAAAATCTCTTTCAAAAAGCTGTTTTTGCTAAATGTTTGTTGTTCCACTCCTCCGAATTCGATAGCGATTCCTGCAGATAGTGATGGATTATTCAGAACGCGGTAAACAAGGGTCCTTCAAAAGACAGCTAACCGACTAAAACTCTCTTTTAAAATTTCCATCGATTTGTTCAACATTCATGAACCAAACGATGCAGCTTTAAAGTAAAGTACTTAAAAAAACGTCAATAGGTATGATTTGGAAAATAAATAATGAAATTATGTGCTCAATTAAATATTTACCTTTTTCGATGTAGAGTTTCTGTAATAAAAAATACGTTGAAAATTCAATTTTTATACGCCATCTTTTCGTTAAAGATTAATTAGCTAGAAGGCAGAACGAGTGGTTAAGTTTCGAAAGTTATAAATATTCCATCTTTCCAAATTGTTTAAAAAAATTGAAGTCTTCTAAAATTTCTTTCTTTTGATCAACACTGAGCTTATGGCAGCTTCCTTGATGTCTCAACGATCTTTAACTAGATCTACGTGACGTCAACATTGGGGTTTTATTTTGAATGTTTAATCAAAATTGGTGAAACTGGAGACACTTGTGTTAACTTTTCAAGTGTTTATACGCAACACAAAAGGTACTTTATTGTTTAGAACTTATTGTCAAACGATAAAAAGAAGGGGGAACCCCCTTTTTAATTTAAAGACAGGATCCTTGCAGGAAAGTTAAGAACAAAGAGCATTCAAATCAAACCCGCCTCCGGTGGCGACGGGTAGGGTCGGAGATCCCTCCCGGCCATGATTATTTCAAAGGGGTTGCACTCATCTAATTTGAGGGAGGGGAACGAATCCATCTTCTTCCCCACGACAGTAACTAGCAGAAGCCCTTTTGCCATTTCCTATACGATATTATCAATTTTGGTTTCCGCTTGGGGTGGAAATTAAAGATAAGGGGGCAAAAATGACGAATCGTTTATTAATAACACATGTCACGAATGGAACAATTTTGTTTTTAAATTTTTTTTTTAAATACCCTCAATATTCCGGAATGAAACAAAACTCATTTGACAAATGTTCAAGGGGACCATCTCTCATTTTCAACAACATAAATTCCAAAAGGGTTCAAAACAAGTAAAGCTCTTTAATCATTGTAACACACGCCATTTAAAATTCAGAGAGATGAACCTATCTTAAAAACGTATTGTTTAAAAACAAAAAAATGTAATATTTTAAAACTTTTTTTTTTGATTCTCTGGAGATCAGTAGATTCCTTTGGTCCATATTACATATGCGAGGTCGAAATGAATAATTCACGAGTATGTAAATCGTTGAATTTTGCGGACGAATTTCAAAAGTTTCCAATTAAATTTTTAGAGTTAGATAAAGAGGACAATTTCTTTACTTAAAACGCCTTTTCTTTTTCTCGCACCCTATTTTGTCTTTTTGACTCGATTAAGGTAAGTTGAAACAACAGTTAATGTCGAATTCTCACTTCCTAACTGTACTTACGAAAACTTTCAAGCCTTTTATAAAATTGTCTTTTTGTCAAGAAAAATTTTTCTCTCTTAAAAAAAATCAGTTTTTTATAATTCAAACAAAAGTTTTTGGAAGAAACTTCCGAAGTTATGCTTACTAGAATACTAATTCTGTTTCCATTAGCATTATTTCTACAGAAAACTTAATAGCGAAGTTGCACGTCGTTGTTTTAGTCGGTAATTGCGGAATGATTTCATTTCGGAAGCTCATGTAAATTTGAGATTCTCGAGTGAACGATATCTTGACAGAAAACGTCGGATTGAGTTCACAGGTGAGCGATGGCGTAGTTTAGAAGCTAAGGTTCAACGCGATTGGTGAACCGCAAAGTGTCGACGAGGGTTACCGACCGATACCATATCTACTTTCTAACAGTTCTGCGGTCTCATTAGTTTACAGTAGAAAAAAAACCGTCATACATTCAGTGTCCCAATATTCTTACATCGGGATAAATCTGAAAATTTCAATCCCAGATTCTTTTATTAGATCTTTACTTTTCCAATAAACACCAGGCGCACCTGGTTTTCTTTTTTATCTTCTCAGATCGCAGATGCTCTCTTATCAATATAGTTCGAGAAGGGGGAAAAAAGGGCGAACAGAAAAATGAACCCGATACAACCTTTCATAAAAAGGAACATGCGGTGAAGAATACTCTTTCAGGCTCAACAGAAAAGATAGCGGGCTGATAAAATCTTCAATCCTCCCTTTTTCTAGGATTTAATTTATTTTTATCAAGAGTTTCTCAGTATTGACCTTCGTTATGAAATTTCAAATTTCATGAGTATGAAAATTTAAAACCAATTAAGGGTTGCAAATTAGTCTAATTTATGACGTATCAATCAGTGACATTTCTGTCCGAATTTTACAATTAAAAAATCAGGTAATTCAAAACACGTTTTCGTCCCTAGATTACTTCTAGAAAAAAAAGAAAAGATATTAGACACGCGAATCTTGAATAAACAATTCATAACGATATTAAAATGTTTATAAAAAAAATGATTAATTGTTGACAACAGGGGGTAAAACGCAACAACTTTGAATTTCATTTTGAAATTTCTTTTTGCCCTAAATAATTTTTCTTTTCACCTTTCTAATTTAAAGAATTAAAGTTTTGTTAAACTTTCAAATTTGTAATAATTTCGATTACGAGTGTAATTTATTATATTATGGTTCTAGAGTAATAAGTTGTTGTCTATTACCTGGAAGGGGTTTAATAACGAAAGTTTATTAATGTAATAAAAAGAAAGGGGTAACATGATCCTAAACCGTAATAACCCGAGAATCGCGTTAAAGTTTTTAAAACTTTCGGGACGCTTTAGGTTGGCTAATTGGAACGAAAATCTAAATTTAGTTACAATTCATTCGCGATGAAATAGACTAAAAATGGTTCAAGTTAAATAAAAAACTTAATTGCCCGCTCGAGCTGAATCAATGTATCCCTAATGAAGGGTCAACTTTATACAAAAAATAAAAAAATCGCAACTCTGACCTCGGTTTTTTTAAACTAATAAAAAAAAGTCATTTTGTAAGCGCAAAAAACTCGCTTCAATGGTTGGGATTTGTATTTTCCTTGTATATAGGGAACACCACCAAAATTGTGTCTCACTCTTCTAGGTTTGATGCATGAAAGTTTTGATCGTGGGAGTTAAGTTTTCTTTAGAGCCTAAAAAAGGTTCTAATTGAGCTTAAAATTTGTTTCGGAAGATGATAAAAGTGAAAACGATGCACCTGCAGGGAAAGAAACGACCTGCGAGGCAACAGATGCGGTTCACGGGGAGTGAGCACCCCACTCAGACCCTCTTTGTATCCATCACAATGCCGAGCCTAACAACCACCAGCGCCATATGACACGTTACTCTCCCCATTATTATACAGTAAATATATGAACCTCTAACTAGATTATCCCCACCGAGTTGCGGCATCGTCCTGATTTTTTTATTTGAAATTTCTTTTTTAAAGCACCCTTCAGACGGCATGTGGCAGTTTAAAATCTAATCGTGGCAAGTGGTGGGGTAGCTTAGCAACTGTTTAATGTTGTTTCGGTCGTATTGATTTCTTAATCTTTTTCTCTTTTGATAGAGACCACAAGGATATTTGATAAAGATAATTATAGAAAACGGACTTCCTCTCGAAACATTTTTTTTTCTATAAAATCTTACATGTAATTGATTTAGCAGCTGTCGCTGATTATTGCGTTTCCCAGAAGCTCCTTTTTTTATAAAACGTCCAAAGAAAAGATCCCGAATGAAAAGACTTTTTGGCGAAACTTGATGAGGCGTAATTTTGGGTAATTCTTCGTGAATGGGAGCTTTCTAAACTGCACGATTCCTCAGGGGGAAGTCATTGGTCCACTACTAATCGAAATACATGTGAAATTGAATTCAAACAATTTTTTTTCCTAATTTCATCTCTTTAAAGACGTGGTGTGGAAAGTCGGGACGGTTAACTCGTTTAGTATCTAATTTTCCGGCGGTGTAGGTGTAATAAGGTTGTTGCAATGCGATTGTCGCCAGGGGTCCGATAATTGAATGAGTGTATTGAGGCGTGACAGGTGGCTCACGCTCTCACGGTCTTCAGAGCCTACACAAAATTACTCCATCTACTTCCCCATCACATTTTCGGACGCTCATTTAATATGTACCACTTGCCCTCCGGTAACAGCAATTGGGAAAAGGAAACCCTAAGAAAAAAAAAACTCGATTAAAATTCAACATCACACTTAACTTTTCTACTAAATTTTGATAATTTTTCTGGTTTTTTAATGATATAAATAAGGCCAGAACAGAAAATTTCGGTCAATTTTTTACTCCAGTCATGCGTGTTTTTCTGGTGTTTTAATAATTTAGATACTCCCTCCTAAACTTTTCCCATTACCATCGGTAAATCCTCTCACCATGAATATCAAACGAGCCAGTTTACTGACGAGTTTTCAGATTTATAGATAAGTCCGCTTTTAAATATTTATTAAGGACGATTTCCTAAAAGTTTCTGAGCCAAATTAACCGCTATCAGTGATCCCTTTTTTCCCGGAGTCCCTTGTCTTCTTCCGAACGACAGAACCTTGAAGCTTTTATTACGCCTGAGTTACTCAAGCGGGTTTACTTTAAAACCGTCTTTCTGAAACAGTAAAAACTTTCAGAGACTAGTCGTAATTTCATAGCCGGCAATAAACCTAAAAAGGGCCCACTTCGGCCTTAATCGCTCTTAAGAGAGGAAAACTAAAGGGCTCCTATTGAAAAACAGAACTTTTTAAATCTTTTCGGATTAATCAAGTTAACAGGAAGGAGTCTGGAATTTTCCCCAACCAATCGTCTTAAAGAAAGCCTTCAAAACGAAAATTTTTGCCATTCTATTCTTAGACTCTCTACAACCCAGATATAAGGTGTGAAAAAAAAGCCCACATGTTTTTAGCATTTTAAAAAATAGAAATTGAGTGGGAAAATTTTTTTGGGGTAAGTTATCTTCGGAGGGTCAAAAAGGAAAAAATTTTCTCAAGAACAATATTTAAGGAAGAATATTTTTCCTTTTTTTTACCTCGCTCTAATCGCCCTAATTGAGTCATCGCCCGGTATTTCACGTCGGCCTCAAGTCTGAGAAAAGGCAAACTTTATACTCCGGCCTCTAAACTCGTTTCTTCTCCGTAGAGAGAAAGACGGAAAAAAATACGAGTATAATCGCCCTCTCTTGAAATGGTAAATAATTACAATGGAGAGTAATCACTTCACGGACTTTTAAATTACTTCTCAGGGTAAAACTCAGGTAACGAGAACGGAAAATCGGTCCCTTAATTCGCTATAAGTGCCGCCCTGTCATAGGTTTAATCTATGAAGATATAAAAACCTTTAGGGGGAGTTATCGATTATTGAGGCCTAGCTAGGTAGATTTCTGTAGGCAAAATTATAAAAAAATTTCGAGTCCTGTAGAATTGACGAGTTTCGAACATCAGTGATTATTGTTACAAAAAAGTTTATCGTTTTTATTATAAAGAATGAAGAAAAACTTGCTAAAAAGGGAAAACGAGATTGGGCTCGCGAGAAAATTAAAACGTGCTTAGACTCTTTTTAAAGCCTTTCATGACCTACATTCACGGAAATACACCCCCGGAGGAGTGCTTAAAAAAGCTGCATTAAATGCAAACTGCTTTACTTCCCCTGATGCACCCCTTCATGACTTTTCCAATGCGGATTCAACTTTGTTTTACTATCTTAATAACCCCCGACAATAAACAATCCAATTTTGTTCCTCTGTTAAATTTTCTTTTTGTTTTATCGCCACGTTTAAAATTTTCGATCCTATTTACGTTTTCAAGAGGCATCACTCTGCGATATTCAGTCAATTTTTAACGTCAAACCATGAATAATTAATGATGAATATCAAAAAAACGCCTTTTTTTCAACATATCATTGATTATTCATTGAGATTGTTTATTTTATAAGTTTAGATCGAAGTTTATTTAACGGAAAATCGAGCCCTAACCCGGACACTAACGATCGATTTTAACAAATATTGGCATCTGCAGGTTACTTACATAATCTAATTGATCTGCTCATAAAATTTTTTTATTCAAATAAAATTTAGCTTGACAGGTTAAATATGTCCAAAGGAATACAAAAGCGTATTGATTTGTTAATGTAAACACCTCTTTATTTCTGAAGAGAGTCGAAATTTTGTAAATATTTTACGATTAGAAAGAAAAACTTCTGTATTTGACTTAATTAATGTAGCATGATTCACGCATACTTTATCGTGAGGGGAATCTAAAAAATTCCAAAAGGTGGTGTGAAAAGAAATTCGTAAAGGAAATGACTTAAACGCGATGGTTTTTATATAAAAATGACAAAAACGTAATGATAAAACTTCTTATTTCCACTTGAGGTTAATCAGGCACGAAAAGGGCGAAGGCGTAGGGAAAAGTTCCTGGTTCAAGAGCCTTTACTTCATGATGGCTTTATGAGTTTGACAATCTAGCTAACAAAGAGAGCATTTACAGCTTTGGTTCTTCACAGTCCGACAAAAAACCCACGGCTTACATGATTATTGGATTGCATCGGACAACTTTAAAGAGAGGCGTAGGATGTGGCTATTGCGTGGTTGCTAAGATTTTTTTGGCACGTACAAAAAGTAGGTTCAAGAGCCTTTAGGGCTTCTCACATGATCACGGAATTGCGTCGGAAAACTCAAAATACTCTGAGAGAAGTTTGACGATGAAATCGATGCTTCTTCATTCCATAACCACTGGGCAAAAAGATTCATAAATTCAGTCTAATAGAGTTTCTTATTGCCTGCAGAAGAACGTTTAAATGAACAATCTCCTCGAAAAGCGAGAATCTCATTAGTAAATTTTTTTTATATTTTTACAACCCGACGAAATTCGTGTGAAAAATAAACTAAAACCTCTCAGCATTCCTCCTCGAAAGCGGGGGATTTCATTTTCAAACTTTTATTGCCTCTAAGAACGTAAAGGTGGAATAAAAGCAATTATTATCGTACTTTACGACCTATGATTAACTTTTTTCGTATAATACAATAAAAGGAAAAAAATTACGACCTTTGTTAAAAAAAATTGTAAATTAGGAAATCACAAAAAACTCACGCTTCTCCCGATTTTAATATTTTCGTGTCCGAACTGGAAAGCCGGGTCCTACGAATAATTGCTTAATTAAGAAACAATACATATTCTATTTGCATTCCATTTCCATATGTAGGGAACAAAATACCTGCCCATGAAAAGGACGCTTTTAATGAAATATGTTTTCAAACTCTTTTCAACTCTTTTAACAAAAAATTCTGGAGTCGACCTTATGATGATGTAACAATAACAATAAGGGCGTTTCCGTAATAACGAAAAGGGTGGAGTACTTGAAGGGAGAGAATTCCAGTGCCTTAAGGGATTTGAAAGATTGATTGGTTTAGGATGACTCGCTGTCATGCATGAAATGCCGAAAATAAGGAAGTTGACGCCAGACAGTCCCCGCCTCCACGTGGGTACTGAAATGTCATCAATCATTCATCAAATCCGCTTTATTTATGTACGTAAACGTTTTTATTTCATCTTCCCCCACCGATTTCAGAAACTCCCCTCAATTCCATAATTTTCTGAGAATTCATAAAAATATAATTATTATTGATAAAAGTCCATTTACCTCGGAACTAATAAATATATAACGGATGTGGCTTTTTAAAGGGTTAATCCGATAACCCTCTCTTGACTAATGGAGTTATTATTAACCAGAATTATCTCATCAGCAGCATAAATAAATTAGACTAAAAAATTATTTTAAAAATCAATAATTAAAGTTTATAGATAACAGTGTTTTTAAAAACATTTTTCAGTTTGGTTTACGCCAAATTTGAGCATTCTGGGCTATTGAAATTGACCAAAGGGCCCGGAATTGACATAGGAACTAATCTAGCGGAAGATAGTATTATAATCGGAACTATATTAGGGCTTAATTATTGCGCCTTTGATCCTGAATAACAATGGGAGGAAACAATAGAGAGGACGATAAGGACTCCAATATTGCGAACAAGAATTTCGTTAAAGACAACTTTATTCAAACGGTTTTTTTTATATTTATATAAAAAGAGGGAAAAATTTATTTTTTATCGGTAGAAAGGGTAGTTGGCGTATATCTCTTAGAAATAGGAGCCTTTTAATGTATGATGAGGGAGAACGAAAATAAGGGAAAGGTAACTCGCTCGGCGATTTACAAAGAGGTAGCCTCTCCAATATGCATTAGTCCTCTTGTGCACGAGAAGATGAAAGAGAGGGAGAAAAAAAAAGTTGAAGAAAAAAAGTAGACAAACATACGCAAAACTTTAAAAGAAAAATGTCCAAAAGAGATCTTAGAGGGAAATTTCCATGACACTCGAAATAACGAAAAATTTTCTTTTTCAAGCCTCAGGTGAAGATCTCTTGATCACGTACATCCATATCTACCTTTCGTGGTTTATGACTTCCCTAACGTATTAACAAGAGTAGAGCGCGATATTAGATGGCGAGGTCTTATAAATTGTTGCCTTTTTTCTCTCTTTCTCCCCGTTCCTATACGGCCCTGAAAGTATCACGAGCGTTAAAAATAAATATCGTTGCATCTAAATTCTCGTTAGATATAACGGCCACATCATGCATGAACTGCTTATTTTATTTTTATACACAAAGAAGTTTAAGATGAGGGAGAAATTCTAAAAACGGTTCATGGGAAAATACGATTTTAAAGTTTTTTCTTCAATTTTTCCGCGTTCACGGGAGTATTTATCTGCCTCTGGCTAAAACAAACCCTTTTGATCAGATTTTGAGACGTTTTCTAAGCTTTATGGCCTAGAAAGCCTCTTTTCGGGCTTTTTCTCAAAATCCAAATTTGAATAAAAAATATCAAACACAACCAAAAAAAAAAAAAAAACTTATTAATAAAGATTACAAAAATTTGGTCAAGGAGTTTGGATGATCACTTCCCAAAACCCGAGACTAAGGGTAATTCAATAACTTCTCTTAAAGAAAATTAAATTATTGGGTCAAAGGGCCCTTCAAATTCTAAAAAATTTCTAGTTTTTACGGATAAAAAAAAGGTATGTATCTTACTAAGTAAAAGTAGGAATTTTATTACGATATGTATTACTAATATGTGTTTCAAACTATGAAAATGGAATTCCGTCCGCTGACTCCAGTAATCGATATCGCCATTGGCCTTTACATGAAAATTCCGTATCAGTTCAATATTGATGTAACTTACGTTTGGAAACCATAAAAATTGGTGGGGGGGGGGGAGGCACAGTCGATGGTTAAGTCTAAGGTAGACCAAAATGATTGAATTTTTAAGTAAAATCCATTTTTGGTGTAGAAATACCATTTCCCACGAGGAAAACTGAAACTTTATTTTCAAAATTTTCAAAATGTATTAAATCAATCATAGTCTCATCAGTTATCAGAAACCTTCTATTCCTCACTATCCACTTTAGCCTTAAAATTAACTTATGTTCAAACTAGTATTTTTTTTAATAGGGAGAAATTTCATACTTCTACCCATACGAGAGGCACATTCCTAGGCCAAAGAGCCCATTATTTCTACCTTGACACTTAGACAAATTTTCGAAAAAAACAACTTTGAAAATTTTTCAAAAAAAAAAAAAGATAAAGAAAACCCGGAAAATTTTTCGAAAAAAAAATTAAAATTTTTTTGACTGAAAAAAAAAAACTTAGAAAACTTTTGGAAAAAAAGTTAAAAAAATACCTAAAGAATTTTTGGGAAAAATAAACTTGGAAATTTTTTTGAAAAAAAAAAAAAACTCGGAAAATTTTTGGGAAAAAACAAAACTCGAACAATTTTTCAAAAATAAACTTAGAAGATTTTTCGAAAAAACAAACTTAAAAATTCTCCTTTATACTTTCCCTCGCTTATACATCCCCTTCCGTTATATTTTCGCTCCCTTATACTTCCCCCTCCGTTATACTTCACCCTCTGTTATACTACCCCTCACTTAAACTTCCCCTCCGTTATACTTCCCCTCCCATATACTTCCCACTTTATACTTCCCCTCCCATATACTCCCCTCCGTTATACTTCCCTACCATATACTTCCCCCTACGTTATACTTCCCCTCCCATATACTTCCCACTCCGTTATACTTCCCCTCCGTTATACTTCCCCTCCCACTTCGTTATACTTCCCCTCCCATATACTTCCCCCTACGTTTTACGTCCCCACCGTTATACTTCCCCTCCTATATAGATACTTCTCTTTCAGGAAGTTTTCGTTGGAAGCTCCTCAAACCTGTACTTTTGAACGATTTCATTTATTAATTATAACCCTTCATTGCATTTTCATTGAAATTGATCATTTGATTAAATTTTCATGTCAAATAACTACATATTTACTCCTATTATAGATGATTCATCATTTATTATTAATTAATATATCCAAATATTAATTTAAACAATAATTTTATTATAAAACGACAAATAAATAAAATTACTTGACCAGGATAATCTATTCGTTTTCGCTTTCAGGGGAGGAAAAAAAGGAGGGTTGAAAAAGCACGTTGGGATGAGCTTTACTTAAATTCCTTTGAATATACACGTAGGAAAATCCGTTAAAAAAAATGTTTTCACTTTTGTTTGGTGACATATTTTTTTGCTGAAAATCATTTTGGATATAGGGCGTGTCACTTAGTAAGGCGGTTTCCCTGGTCTATTTTATCCCATGTTTGCGTGATCGTTTGAATTTATCGGGAGATTAAGGTTTATTTGTCTTGGTGATCGGGGCCTGATGATAGTTCAAACATAATCGTCGGGCCGTACTGTAGAGCTTAAAGTCTTGTATTACTTATAGCTACGACTTGAAGCCTCAAACTTTGTAATTAATGTTATAATGGATCATCAATGTTATACCTTTACCTTCTAAGAAACTTGCCCCGAGGAGTTTTCAAACCTTCTCTCAAGAGTCAATCTCGAGGTTAAGTCAAAACAGTGCGAAATTAGTTTTAAAATTTACATCATAGGTTAATTGCGTGATAGCGGAAAGTAGTTTTCTCAAAAGGTAAATTGTTTATTAAAGAAATCGATGTTGTGGTTATATTAAGTAAAAATATTATTCTAGGATGAAAAATGAGGGCGCCCTTATGAACTAAACAGGTCCTGGAAAATTCAAGTCTATCGAGCATTAAGATAACAAAAGCGAGGTCGAGCTTTGCGGCTCACGGAAAAGCGACGAGGTTGTTCAGGGTTAATAACAAACCATCCCCTTAACTATGGCTCCTCGAATCAACCACAGAAGGGAATTTATCAACTCTACGAGCAATGAAGCCCGGAGAACTTTTGTTTTAAAACCCCCGCTTGAGGGAATTGTGCTCACTAAAATATATCAAAGTACCCGCAATAAAGGTTAATATTAAAAGCGCTAAAACGTCTATTTTATAATTTTTTTTTATAAGTAATGTGCTAAGATGCGTGATATAAGACGTAATAAATGTTTTAATCGTTCGTTTTATCGTGGAGTGACCCCTGTAAAAAGTCACGAATAAAAAATCGTTTTTAAAAGAAGGTTGTGCATAAAAAAGCGCTAGAACGTTAACGGAAAATTAATTAAGAATTCCCTCGTGTAAATTATTCTGGAAACCGTCCTAGATGGGAGTTAATTATTGGAAGTTTTGACTAAGAGGACGGAAATCTGCCAACTGGGGTGTGCTAGCCTAGTTGGCTCTTCACCCACAAAAACCGTTAAAGACGTGAAAGCTCATGTGGAATCATATTAACAAAAGGAGTTGCATTTTATAAGGGCATCGAAAAGTAATTAGAAAGCGTCCACCGAAAAAGGAAACACTTGACGATTTCACAGTTTAATTAATCATCGCCATTTCACGCTTCTGTAACTATTAACTCGATTACAATGAAGAAAGTGCGCTCATGGTGCCTAATGCAAGAAATATCAGGACCTAAGCAGGAAATTGACCGGAGTTTTCCTTTAACCAATTTCTTTCTTGGCAATCTCTTCTGTGAGATAATGTTACTTTATCTAGGCGATTGTAATGAAAGTCATCTATTGCATAAATAATTTTTATTCGCCATATTTATGAGGTATCTTCCGTTGAAAAACGAACCTAAAAAAAAGAAAACAATGACAAATGTGCGGAACTCCCATTTGTAAGGATGAGTTTATTATGAAATAAGAGGGGAGTTTTTCGGGTACATCCAGCTTGTCAGTCCCAAACGTTTAGCGCACCATCATTTTAGTCTCATTGTTTAAAAGAACAATAGGTACTTATGAACATTTTCGTTTTATTGTTAGGGCTTTTCGTTCGACAATGGAAAACGGAGCCCTTAGAAGGTCAAAAACCGACGTGGAAAATTAATTGGAATTTCTTCAGCTCGGACGGTTTTCGAATCTAGCAGAACGTGTGCGATAGTCGAAATTCCCCTTTTAACAGCCGTAATCATTATTGATAGCTTTTCCGGAGACAGGTTTATAATTATGGAAGGGAGGCGATATGAAATCGAGCAATAATACGAAATTTCATAGCTTCTAAACCAAAGGCCGGGGCTCACTGTTAATTAGCGTCGTTATATTACCAGGCTTGTAATGATCCCCGTCGCTACGTTTATGGCTAAGCGAAGCCCCGAGGAGATTTTATGTTGAAAAATTGTTTTAAAAAATAAACCGTGGAACAAAAATCGAGATAAATTGTTTTGTTTATAGAGAATTTTTCATTCGATTTAACCCCGAGGGGTGGTTGTTAAACGTTTTTCTACCCCTGAAGAGTTTTACGGTCGTTCAAACCATTCGAGTCTCGACATCGTGTCTCGGATGCTATTTAGGCGGAGACTATGTCAGACCCGTGATCGGTTACCGATAAGGCGTCTACACCGACACACAATAAACACTTTTAAAACCATTTCCGGCCGAGCCC
Source organism: Orius insidiosus (assembly GCA_014119065.1). NCBI lineage: Eukaryota > Metazoa > Arthropoda > Insecta > Hemiptera > Anthocoridae > Orius > Orius insidiosus. The sequence goes on from JACGAQ010000955.1 coordinate 28,752, forward strand.
ATTCAATTATCACTTTTTGCCAAAATGCCCATTGAAGAGAGGGGAAAAAACCTTTTCTGTCAAATAAATCATCTTATTTCCTCCGCAGAAAAATTTAAGCCCTTAAACGCCTCAATGTCTTCCTAATTTTCCCGAAAATATTCAAATCTTCTTCATGCATCAATTTTTTTTTTTGGCTGGCAATCAACTGCATAGGTCAATTATGAAATGCAAACGTATTGACTGCACTTGTTTACTTACTTTGGAACACTTTACGGCCACAGTTTTCAACCGATTTTCACCAAATTTTCAAACAAATTTCTTTAGCCGGTGAAGAAGAATGTAACGAGGGCGATTTTTGAATTTAGAAAAAATGGCGGAGATATGTCTCTTTGAAATTTTAAAAAATTCGCTGCGGCCGAACCGTTGGTCCGATTTTCACCAAATTTTCACCAATTACTCCTTATATTTTTTAAGAATTTTTGGTGTAAAAAAATTGCCACTTTTTAATTATTAATTTTTTTTAGTAGGGAGAAACTTCGTACTTCTACCCTTTACGAGAGGCACATCCCTAGGCCAAAGAGCCCATATTTCTACCTTGACACTTTGAGACATTTTCGAAAAAAAGAACTTGGAAAATTTTTCAAAAAAAAAAAAAAAAAGGAAAACCCGGAAAATTTTTCGAAAAAAAAACTTCCCTCTCCGTTATACTTCCCCCTCCGTTATACTTCCCCTCCGTTATACTTCACCTCTTTATACTTCCCCTCCGTTATACTTCCCCCTATATAGATACTTCTCTTTAAGGAAGTTTTCGTTGGAAGCTCTTGAAACAAGTACTTTTGCTTTGGTCTCTTTGCTAATAGCGGTGCAGTTGATCGCCGGTGCAGTTGATATGTTTAACATTTCGGTGTAGTTGATCGCCGGAGTTGAGCAACGCCCGATTCAACCTCAATATCAAGTACATTGGAAATAACATATGTGCCTATACATGGATTTTCGCCACAATGACTAAGATAGTAGAGAATTTTCATTTAAAAAAATATTTTTTTCTCCCCCTAAAGCGCTTAATTAAAAAATGTAACCCCTCAGCTTTAAAAAGGCATTGCATCATTGCCAAAAACAAACTGTAATTACATTCGATCCGCCTCCGGACTCTTTCGAAGACTCATTTACCAATTTTTTTTCCTTCTTCTTTTTTCCCCCGTCCCCTTCCTCCCTTGTTTATAATTACGTTTCTAGCTTCGTGAGAGACTTTTCTCCGTTGGTTATTAACCCCTTTGGTGGCGTACCGGTACAATTACTCCGGGAAGGACACCTAATTCCCCCTTATTACACCCAAGCCGTTCTTTATTGACACGGTCTGTCCTATTATTCTTAAAATTTATATATCTTTTTTAAAAGAATTTTTTTTTAATTTACTCAAGTTGAGGCCTTCTCAAAAAACTCAAATCATTTTTATGTCAAATGAGGAAAATTTTTTGTTTTTAGGATTCCTTGAATATTTTAGTGCTACACACAACCGTAAAAGGTTAATGGCGTAATTAGGGTAAAAATCAAAAATTTATCTTTCCGTGATCCTCAATAATTTGAGAAATCGTGATGGAAATCAATCGCATGCTCGTTTAATAGGTTTCGATCTCTTTTTGGCCAAAATAGCTTTTTACGTTTTTGAATCAAGCGCTATATAAAGCGTTTGATTATTATTCCTGAAGCATTTAAAGAGCCGTTAATTGGAGAAAGTTATGGCATAATAGCGAAATTGGAGTTTCTTGAACAAAAGACCAAAATGTCCTGAGTTTTAGCTGCGTTGTATTTTAAGCTTCTTCCAGTAATGATGGTTTTAAGAGATCAGGTAGCAAGTGACTGCTAAGTAAAAAGGTATGTTTAGAGGTTATGACCAGACAGGGATGATGGGTTTTCCCAGGCTATAACTTTGAAATGAATATTTTTGAAACTATCTGGATGTGAGGGGTGATTAATTAAAAAATGAGTGGAAGTTCCCCTAAAATACGAGCCGAAGTTCAGGGCTGTTATTCCCAAGGAGTAGTCACAAACAAAAGAAGCGAGTGTTTTGAATGGCATTTTCTCGTCCGTTTCTTCCTTTTTATTCTCTGTGACGCTCGAGACGCTCATTGTTATTCAATTGCCGGCGTTTTTCTCCCTCCGGTCCCCGCCTCCTCATACAGAATGCAACGGGCCAGATGCAGAGACAAAAATCTTCAGAGGACTTCCCAAAAAAAGAAGGTATCGATTTAAATACGTCGGGGAGAACGTATTGTGAAGAGGCTTCCACGTGAGCGTCGTGAGTGACCAGGCATACTAAGTGGGGATACCCGTGATCACGCATACATTATCTCCGCGTCCCTCCCTTTTAGCAACAGCCCATTACAACTCCCCCTTCGTAAAATATTTAACTTTAATTCCATCTCTATAATTGTAACCAATAATAAATGTTTATTAGAAACTCACATACGTTTTCTTCACTAACGTTAATGATGTCACCGACTACCCCTTTTCCGGCTCCCTCCTAATTATTCACAACCCATCTACGCTTTTCTAGACTTCAATGAATAATTCCCTATCTCCAGACATCCTCCAACACGATTTCGGAGTTGTTAAATTTTAATGCCTTCTATTTTAAAGTGTGCAACATCTAATAGCACCCAATTTACGTTATTTATGAGGGGCGTTGTAAAATTTTATTTTATTTAAAAACCCACTCAAAAAGCATAAAGTTGCTGATTGAACGTTGTTGCAGTTTTACGTGCTTCTGGTTGATTGTTATCTCGTACGTAATAGCCGTTAAAAAGAACAAATTACTAGAGCGTTAGAGTGGCCGATAACGTTTTTTTGAATAAATTAGATAAAATGTAGGTGCTGGAACCTTTTTTTAAATATATTCCAACATGGGGGACGTTTCCATGGATACGTGTAAACTAAAACTTTTATTAAAAAAGAAGGGATGTCATACTGCCTGAAAAGATCTGCTGAAAAATTGCTTGATTCCGAGAAAATCCAGGGTTCAAATGGAAGAGGTCCATTACAGGAGAATACATTCATACTACGAAACAATTCCAATCCTAAAATGTTCAACTTTTACTTCAATTTTAGTTATTTATAAACCTAACCCTTTTAATGCTACAAAGTGTTTAGAATACGAAATTGTTGGATTTTTGTTGTTTTTGAAAAAGAAAGGACAATAAAGTATTTACCTAATAAATGTTTTCCCCGTATAGCTTTTATACCAAGTTCAATGGGACAAGAGCCTTTGGAGAGAAAGAGAGAGAACAAAATGTATCTCCCTTTTGGATTGAACAAAGCTTTTAACCCGCGGCGGACAATTCGAAAAGGTTTTCCTCCCCTGTAAGAGAAAGTACAATTTGATTTCACGACATACTGAGGTGCAATTCAATCTCATGATGTCTTCGCTTATTTTCTTCGGGACCGATAAAAGAAGGACTCTCGGCCACTCCTTCGATGCTATAACGGGCGAGAAAAAACGCGTTTTTTTGAGGACTTTTTTGGTTAAAGCCAGGATAAGGAAACAGTTTTTATTGATTTGGACGGATGAAAATGTCAAACGACAAGGCTTTAAGGGCATCAAATAAAATCCCAACCTTTTAAAAGGCGATTCGTGTTTTATAAAAAATAGATTTTTATAACACCCTAAACCACTTGTGGCAGGTCGTATTGCTGGTCGCTCTTCAGATTTTCTCTGGCACCACAGAATTATGGCAAAATTTAGGCCCAAATTCTTTTTTCCACCTTTCTTTGCACAGATGGAACTTGTCAACCCAACAAAAAGTCTATCACCCAAGAAAGCATTTTTACGTCAGAGCCATTAAATACCACTCTCATCAGACCAGAACTCAAAAAGTTCATGAAATTTTTGTCTTCAAAATCCTAACAAACGAAATAAAAGTTATAATCTCGGTTTTTATTATCGGACGTCTGAAGATCGTAATAAAAAGACATAAAGACCAGTTTTTTTTCTTTCTCCCCCACCTATCTTAAATCTAATCCAGATTACTGAGCCGCTTAAATTCCACGGTCGAAGGTTAAGCTTTGGACATTTATGAAATTCCAGAGGTTACTATAATGGAATGTGTGGTCTTTAAATATATTCAAGTTCCCCTCTGGTGCGCACATCCTTGTGTGAAATTTTTTTTCATAAACACTCTTTCTTTTTTCAAAGTTTATAAACAGTCTGCATACTTAGCCTTCAATATTATGAAAAAAATTATGCTACAGAAAGATATAAAAGTATCCTGAATCTATTGCATCCAGCTGATCCAAATCATCATCGTCCATATCCGCATCGTCAGTGAAGTTTTTGATTTATAAACATGAGTTTAGAATTTGTGCGTTATTTTTTTTTAAATTTTTAATTAAAACTCTGAAAAACGAAAAATCCTCTGAAAAGGTTAATTTGCTTTAAAAACATTACGTAACCGGAATAATGAATGTATAAAGTAGAACGATCCACAGGTGGTAAGCAGACTGGAAAATTAAGCTTAAATTAAGTATCGGAGGAGGGGAAAATGTGAAAATTGTGGAGGATGCATCGGATATTTATGGGTGTTTGAGTTTCGCCTATCATACACGCCTGAAGGCGTTCATAAAAACGGGCGTCATAAGAATCTCCTTGTCTCTACCCTAATGATTATACAGCAAACTCATAAACCCTTTAAACCCTCAAGACTATTATAAGGCTTTACCCTTGCCGTAAAAGAAAAAGAAAAAAATTCTTGACTCTAAAATCCGATTACAGTCATATCATATCATGATCCTAGGTTAAAAGATATAGAAAGAAAAAAGGTGATGGGAGTCAAATATGTTAAACCTAGATTGAAAATTTGTATTTTTTTCATTTTCTTTTTTCGTCTGGCCGATGATTTTCCTTTTTTTCTGCCCAGTAAACAACTGAGGCTTTCCCTCTAAAGAACACCAGTCGGCCCCTGGTGATTTATTACAATTTTGCTCTCTTATTGTAATACTCTCACTTTGGTGTGTCTTTTAAAAGCGTCAAAATTGTGTCGCATCAACTACTCGAGGATTTTCCGGCGGATGTTTTGCTCATTTACAAAATTGAAATCGTGTATAAAATTACGAACTCGCAACCCAAATTGTAAACATTTTTAAACAATTCAGGAATTGAATTTGCATAAATTATAAATCCGTAGGTCTCTCACAGCGCATATTTATATGGGGTCAGACACACAGAATGATTCGTTGAACAATAATTTTGTATACAGACTACCAAGACCGGCCCTTATCAACGTCATCGTTCTCGCCGGAAGATAATTAGGCCGAAGTAAATGCAAAATAGAGATTTTCCGAGCTCATGGGTTACCATAATTATCGTTCAAAATGGATCGCTAAAGGGATAAGAAAAAAAAGTTAAATGTCTTGTTATGAGTTTTCTTTCTTAAAATTAAATGTGCATTTTAAACACAATGGGTAACTTCTTTATTGAGTCAGGGATGTAGAAAAATAACTGATGATAAAACTCAAGTTTTTAGGGTCCGAATTGAAAAAAAGAAGAGTTTCTTGACGATTTCTTTATTCAAACATTGAAACATGAAAAGGGCAACGGAAAAAAAAGATGAATAATGCACGAAGAAGAGAGAAAAAAGTGAAATAATTGAATGACCGGATTCGCGGGAGTGACGTCTCTATTCTTTGGTATTCAAGTAGGAAGGTCGATATTTACAATCAAGCCCTTTTGAGTGCTGAAAAATCTAACTTTTTCCTCCCTCCTCCGAGCGAGAATTTCGGTCGAGTGCGGTCCCGGGGATTGTGATTGTGTGAGGAGTCGAATCTTGTCAACATCGGGCAGCTGTGTACACAAAATAGGGGAGAAGTGTCCCTCGTAGGGGGACTCGATCGGACGGAATTAGCATGAAATTTTTTTTCTCTACCCTTCCCCTCTTCACGGACCTCTCGTTTGCTACGTGAGCTGTTAACGTAACGATGAAGAACAATGAGAAATCCGGAAACTGATGTCACTCGAATAGCGGTCGTTCTGCTTCAAAAGGTCTTCTCAACTTCATAAAAGCCACCAAGGATTTGACTAAAGGAACTTTTTCCAGTATCTGCCCTGCCTGATTTTGTACGCCACCGCTTTTCGTTCTCTCGCCTCAAAACTTACGCCTTCTTCTAAATTCTAAAATAGTCTTTTAAGACAGCAAGTCAACACAATTTAATTGATGATTATTTTAACAAAATGTAATTAATAAAAGTGAATTTGCTCTAGGGGTTATTTGGATGATACTTGAGGAAAACAAGGGTTAGCTCTTTTCGAAGATTAAAGTCACCACAAACGGGGGAGGAATTTATTAAGATTTTCATAGTAGATGATAAGTTGGGAGGCGAACCTTTCATTAAAATCTCATCAATAACAAACAATACATATACCATCGTTTCCCGACGAGTAATTAGTTGATGGATCCCCCATAAGTTTTGCCTGAGACACCCAGAAAAAAAATCACCTCCCTCCCCAAAAAAAAGTCATTAATCCAACCTCAAACTAACCCCAATTGGGTTTACAATTAAGGAAATTGTTCTCTTTTTCAACATCACCCCCTCACCGGCTCGATTTTTAGTGAATAGAAACCTGGAGGGGGAATTATGATTGGCAAAGTTTCATCCCTTTGTAATTTCGGTAATGGTGGGTTATAGGTTGACGAGTACGAGGGTGTTTGAAAACAAGAAAAAAAAGCTCCGGGTTGAAACAAAAAACGTAATAAACCGATACAAGAGCCAAAAATAAAATGATTTTTTTTACGCCAGCAAAAATTTTCCGAAATTTCATCGCTAATTAAATTTGAAAACGTAGAGTACCAGAGATCAGGGCTCAGGTTTCAGACAAGGCGTATTTAAGGGGTAACGGGGTAGATATTATTGAGTTTTTCGGTTTTTCGGCAGAAATAGCCTTTTTCTTGATTAATCTAGGAACCCGCCAAGCAAAACCGACGGAAAGGGAAAAAGTACGAACTCAGTTTGCTTACTTCACGTCACGATTTGCGTTTTTCGGTATCTGGATCTCAGCACCCTGTATACCGATCGACTTCAAATTTTATAGGTCTTCTCTGATTCGATAGGATGAATTATAAAATTTCAAGTCGATCGGTATACAGGGTGCCGAGATATACAACTCTGAAACCCCGGTTTTTCGCCTTTGGGGTGTTCTTCTTCTTCTTCTTTCTCCCGTTCAGTTAGACAGGGCTACAGCCTCTCCTAGAGCACCGATTTACTTAAAATTTCGCACAGGGCTTCCTATCGATTTGAGCCAGTGCCTTATAAAAGATTCAACCAATTATCTCAACCCAAAAAAAGTTACGAACAAAAAACTGAAATTTTAGGGTAATTTTCCCATTTTGACGACAGCCTGGGGAACGGACCAATCGACTTGAAATTTAGCCAATGCCTTTTGAAAAATTTTACGCATTATCTGCCCTCCCACCCCCTTTTCATCGTGTTAATCCAGTTTTTCTCAGTTTTTTGACCAAGCTCATCGAGGAGCCCTTTTCCCCTCGGTTTTTTGGGGTAAAAAACTCCTTTTATGCAGTTTTTGGGACACAAAACCCCTCATTTTAATGTTTTCGGCGTTATTCGCCAATAACATCCTTTTTGTCTATTTCCCTTTAACCTTCCACATTGACGCCAGGAGAACGGGATGAACCGATAACTTCTTCGCAGTATGAACTCTCTCCCTCCCCATTAAACACACAACACTCAGAAAATCCCGTAAATACCCCATTTGGGTTCACCCGAACGACGGTAATTGAAAAACCTGGTCGATCCGACATCTTGAAAGGTCAAGGAGACACTTAAAAATTATTTTCCAACTTAATGTCTTGAAACAATCAAATTTTATAGCGAGTGACCGTAATTTTTTCCTCCTTTTTTGAAAATCGCTAGTTTTAAGATTCATAAAAAAGGTCATTTTAAAAATAAAAAGAGAAGCGACTTTTGCAAGTTAATCTCCGCACAAACAAAACTTAAAACGTTTTTGCGCCCGGAGGGAATCTAAAACTCTTTTTCCGAGGCGGTGACAGAAAACGATGAGCTCTGACCTTTCCGAGTACCGCATTCCGTCTAATAAACCCAAGGATCTCCTTTCCCTCTTCGAATAATTACCCTGCAAAAATAAATAAATGCAATGAGAAAAAAAAAACCATGATGCTCTTCTGAAGATGTGAATGTGAAAAGTGGATAAATCGCACTTTTTATAACCATCGTGAATAATTTGTTCGGAAGACAACACTCCTATTACTCGGCCGGTAGTCAAAATGCTCCCGGTAGTGCTTTAACATGAAAAAGACTTCCCTGTGAGACCTTCTCTTTTCCATTGAAGGACGTGATCTGGGTTTCGCCGATGTCCCTCCTTATCTTGCTTTCTAGGGGGGCCACCTTTCAATATGAAAACACGTCCGGCGGCCCTCTTTAACGTAGTAATGATACCGAGTTTTTTTTCTCTTCATCTCTTCCAATATCGTGATGTTCACAGAAGGCCTGGGTGAAAGGAAAAATATCAATTTTTTATTTTATAGCCGTGTTTCGCCGGATCGAAATTGAGAAAATTGCTTATTGAAACGCATCCCGAGGAACAAAACCGATTCCAATCTCACCTACAGTCCATTTTTTCGATGGAAAAATTCAATTTATCTTTCATATATTTATACACTTCCACAGATTCCAAATCATTTTTCAACATAAAATTGATTAAAAATTGGCGTCAGTAGTGCTGTAAGTTTTGCCACTTGAGCGGTGCGACAAAGAGAGATTACTCTTCGACTCACCCCTCTCAAATGGCAAATCTTACGTCCCCAACTTTTAGTGCGCCACTTATAGCCGTTAATGTTTCGCCGGATCGAAATTGAGAAAATTGCTTATTGAAACGCATCCCGAGGAACAAAACCGATTCCAATCTCACCTACAGTCCATTTTATTCGATGGAAAAATTCAATTTATCTTTCATATATTTATACACTTCCACAGATTCCAAATCATTTTTCAACATAAAAATTGATTAAAAATTGGCGTCAGAGTGCTGTAAGTTTTGCCACTTGAGAGCGTGCGACAAAGAGAGAATTACTCTTCGACTCGCCCCTCTCCAATGGCAAATCTTACGTCCACCCAACTTTTAGTGCGCCACCCCTAACGGCTTTTTCAACCCTTTCAGAATTGAGCTCGAACTTTTTAACTCGGTCACAATATTAAACCCGGTAATAATCTCGTTTTACAAAAAAAATTGGGCGTGACTCGCGATAAAAATCGTGGTGGGAGCAAAATACGGGTATTTACATCCCCCCCGCGAATCGAAGATCTTTCACGGCACGAAAACCAGATAATGAAGCTTTAAACTGAAACAGTCAAATTATGTTCTTTTTTCCTCTTTCTAATTAATCAAATATGTCAATATTTGATCCTTGATTTTTTTTGTGCCGTTTTTTTTAAAGGCAGAACGTAAATCCTCAATTAGTACAAAAACACCCGCGGGGAATTCGACCTGCGGTAATCCTCGGGTTTTTTCCCCTCTCTCCACTCTGCGTCAGCGAAAAAAATCGAAAAAGCTTTCGGTTAAAAAGCCACTCCTTAAAATTCAACAGATGACACGTCCGAGCGTTTAGGAGAAACAAAACTCAGCCTTTTCTCAGAAGTAAAACAATGAAAACTTTCTATAAACTAAATGATAATTGCAAACTTCGATCCAGCTCATCGTTTTATGGCGTCCTTGATTTTTTTTCCAATTGTTATTAAAACGAAAATTCGTTTGGAGGACAGTATAACCGATGGGATGTTATTAGTTTAAATTCTTTTTAAAGGTGAAAATAAATTAAAGTGATAGTAAACATCTAGAGGATCCGAAAGGTCAGACGACACTTGTGCTAATGTAACACTCATTTTCCCGGATCCTGGGAAGATGTCGACCTTGTGACCGTTATGATAGAAGAAGGCCTCACTTAGACCCTTGTTAGATGGTTTTTTCCCTCCATTTTTTTTATCTCGGGATAATCGGCGGGAGTTCAGAGTGTGGATAGTTAGAGTGGGGGAGAACGTTTAGGCTTCGTCCCTCCTGAGTCTTTGTTCTTTCCTTTTTACATTCTTCAAACCTTTTCTCATATCTTCCAGGACGTCTCCTAGTTTTTGCTAATGCCCCGGTGTCCCATTGTTCGGAGGTACTATATGGCCCTTGTTACTCTTACCCTGGCGGAAAAGGCGATTTATTTGTCTGAGATTTTACCTTTTTTTTAGACCCGGTTATTCTACCGACCGCTTAACGTCCCTAGGGAACAAAAAATCCTAAAAATAATTGTATTTTTACTGAAATAAGTCTAGACTTTTAGGGGGAGTTTTACGATTTTGGAAAAAAAAAAAAAAAAAAAAAGGCTAACGAGGCTATTAGAGAGTGAAGCTACTCTGTATTCCGGTGTACGTGTACAACTAGCACAGTTTGAAGCGGTCAAATACTAGGTTTAAATAAAAAAAAAAAGGCGGGAAAAACGCTAAAAAGTCTTATCTTACGGATTTTATTTTGTTACCATAAAACTACACGTCATAGGGTTTACCCGTTAACGTTTAGACAGGGGTCTATGGGGGGGGGGGGGGGGTAAAGAAACATTTTTGTGCATTTCCTACCGATATTGACCAAAAAACCATATTTTTAGCGGCTATTTTCGAGCTCTTTTTTCCGAAAAACACGCGAAAAACCAAGGGCTCAAGGTCTGCACCTATCTGCTAATTCTTTCACAGGCTCATTCTTCAGACTAATGGTGAATATTTAGCACCATTTCGAAGGTGCACAAGGATGCACAAAGAGGATACTCCTCTAAAGTTGAACTACTATCGAAAAACCGTGCTTTTTGATCCCATAAAATGACTTAGGTTGCCTAACTTGAAATTAAAATTTTTTTGTACTTCTGATATGACTATGGAGTAGAAAAAAAATTATCGTTTCAACTGTCAAGCAAAAACGGATCAGGAATTTTCTTTTTCTAGTTAGTTTTTCAAGTAATTTTCACGATTTTTGTCAGATTACAGCTCCTGGAGCTGTGATTGTCATCCTAAAGGCTGAAACTTGAGTAACGGCCTCTCTAGACACCTATAAATACGTAGATTGTGCTGATTTTGTAAAATAAAATACTTGAAAATTTTGAATTATAAGCGCTTTTTCCCGATTTTGCCCCACTGTGCGTCATAGGGTTGCTTATTAATTATATATGTTAGGGTTTACCCGTTAACGTGTAGACAGGGGCCTATTCCGGGTGGGTGGGGGGGGGGGGGGGGGGGGGAAGATAAAAAAAACCAATTTTAGCGATTTTCGCGATTTTGAGCTCTTTTTGACGAAAACCACTCCAAAAACCAAGGATATTAGACACAGTAATATTAGTCACATCTACGTTATGATAGTCTTAGATTAGACACGTGTCTAATAACCTTGATTGAAACTGAAACATTTTTGTTGTGAAAATGAGCGAAAGCGCGTAAAAATCCGCTGCATAGTTATTAATTTTCAAACCGGAAGGTAATATGACAGAATGGATTTAACAATTAAGGCTGTTTGCATTCTCCACCCCTGCCGTTCCCACCCCAGAAGTCGAATAAGCCGATTTGGTTAGATTAACCCCGCAACAAGGCCTAATGGGAGGCAATATTCATTTTGCGAGGGAAAACGTCTTGTCCCTTAAGGAGTTCTCGAGAGCGAAGGGAAAGAAGGGCTCAGCGGTAAGATTATCTCAAAAGCTAATTTCCCCTGAACATTTTAAAACGTTAATTAAAGGAAAAATCGATTCAAAACAGACGCGAAGGCGACCTCTTCAAAAGCTCAACGACCTAAAACGAGCATAAATCCGACCATAATCATCTGCTGACCGTTTAAAAAAAACTAGAAATTGCGCAACCTTTTCTTTTATAGCGACAATTAAAAGTTTTTAAAATACAAATAGAGCAAAAAGAGGTAGTAATTACTAAAAGTGAAGGTTTAATTGTGTGCTTCTTAATTATATCGTTAACTCTCATCTAAAGGTGAAGTAATTACCACGAAAGGTGCTGCAGATTTTTTTTCTTCCTTTTTTTTCTTCCTTCGTCCTTCTCGAAAACGGTTCTTAAAATGAACTACCATTGTTGAAAAAAGAGAAATATGGCCGTTGATAAATCTACGACCTTTTTTAACTTTTTCATAATGAAATATATCCGAGAAGTATTGTTAACAATAATATTTATTGGTCTTGTCATTTAAATTTCGCGGGCAAGCCTTTCGAAGCGCTCTGTCGACATTGTCGCGGCCTGATGTAGAACTACTTATGTCTTAAATTTTCGTATTGGGCTAGGAGATATTTCTATTCCTAGAAATATAATCCTATCCCTTATCCCTAGGAATTTACTCCTATCCCTTGGAATATACTCCTAACCTTAGGAATATACTCCTATCCCTAGGAATATACTCCTTTCCCTAGGAATATCCTCCTATCCCTAGGAATATAGTCCTATCCCTAGGAATATACTCCTATCCCTAGGAATATACTCCTATCCCTAGGAATATACTCCTATCCCTAGGAATATATCCTATCCCTAGGAATATCTCCTATCCCTAGGAATATACTCCATCCCTAGGAATGTACTCTATTCCTAGGAATATATTCCTATTCCATCCTCCTAGATATGGGGATGCCGGAGAGCCATTTATTCATGACGTCATAGACGTTGCCTTTTTTATTTCCTCACTTTTTTAATAAAAAATGACTAGAATTGTAAAGTGTTTATGTATTAATTTTATGTGATTATTTTTTAAATAAATTTTTTCCCACCAAAAAAGTCTCTTTTTTGAATTTTTTTGTCTCAATTTTGGTCCCCCCCCCCAGTTAAAAGTACTTTTTATTTTTTGTCCAAAAATAATATAAAATGCATCTGTAAAGAATAAAATTGAATAAGTCTAAAAGAATAAAATTGAATAAGTCTAGTGGATGAATCCTTCGAGGTTTTTTTAATTTCAAAAGTGCTTTTCGGATGTCACATTTTTCCAGTTTTCAAACGTTGCACTTCACTTAATGAGCCGATTGAGGGCTCATTCATTATTTATAGCGTTTGAACTTTGTTTTTTCTCGATTTCCAAGACGGTTTTTTCTCTTTCTTACCGGGAAAGCGTTAGTGTAAAAACAAGAGGGTTTTGCCGGGTAACCCACATCCACATGGCCATTACCAATTCCCTGAGTAAAGCAGGAAAAAAAAAAAGAGGCATCCCCTAATCGAGTGAGAACGAAGTAAAAAGCTTAGTTTTCCCCTTTCTTTTCTCTCTCTCTCTCTTTGAGTCGATCTCGAGTGGTTTTATAGACGGACTCAATGCGACTTAATAATGTGACAAAAGCTCTTAGACGATTGCTTCAATTTTTAAAATTAGATAACTTTTTTTATGAAATAACATCTTTTTTACTCCTTACTTTCACCGTTTATAGTTTTTTATAATCCAGCTATCGAAGTGGAACAGTGATCGGCAAAAGCGAAACCGAAGACACAGTTGACAGAAAATGAAAGCCCGTAATTATTTTCATCTTTTTTTTAGCCTATTGAAAGTAGAGTGATTTGGCGTGTGAAATGTTTATGGATTGTATCGAGCTTCGCGAAACACGGTAGTCACGGGTTTATTAATTATTCCGCTTTGAATTATCGAAGTGGAAGGGCAAGCACCTGTGGTTTGAGATCGAGAGATAACCCACCCTTCCGCCGTCATCATCATAGCTCCTCGCCTCCTTTTCATATAAATGATTGCCTTAATCATCCTGTAGTAACTTGGGAAAATCAGTTTTATCATTTTGCTACCGTCTATAAACGAATAGAATTAATATTAAATTGTTGTAATTACGACAATTAACATTTTTTAACGACTAGAAAGGTGAGAAAAATGATTAAAAATGGGAACGGTGATGAATGAGAAGCCAAATTGAAACATTTCTCAGTACACAATGGTTTATTTTTTAACAAGTAGCTAACAGGACGATTTCAAACTGCTTTTAAGTATTATTTCTCTTTTTTCTTAAAGTAACTTAAATTTTTAGGCTTCCTTTTCTATGCTATTCAATGCCTTTTTGACGCTTTAAATTTTATTATGACTTGTGGGGAAGAATATGGGTAGAACAAGTTGAGAAGTTAAAAATAAGAACATTTTGATGAAATATAGGCCTCAAAAAGACCCTATGTTGTTAGGCACTTAGGCCTGCTCGTTTCAAAAATATTCTAATACGGAAGGAAATAAAAAACAGACGAATTGCGTTTTTTTTAAACAAAGGACATCCCGGTAGCACGGAGAGAATTGAGCGGACACGACCGCAAGTCCACTACTCCTGCCGAAAAAAAGAGAAAAAAAAAACTATTATTTCGTACTGTACAGTTACATCAACTTTCCTGATGAAATGTTCGCGGATGAGGGGAAGGTAAAAAAAAAGTCATTTCACTGTCTTTGCCCGTTGGCATCCGAGACGATAAAAAGATGGGCTTTTTTTTTTCTTTCTCTCGCGACATTAAAACTTCCATAACTCCCTTTCACGAAAAAGAAACGCCCGGTTTCCCTATTAAAGTTTAAAAATCGTAAAACACCCCAGAACCTATTTACATTTTACGGGAAAAATATGAAAAAAATAAGTTTCCATCTTTAAAAAATCATCCACACTTTGATGAAAGTGTCAAAATTGTTGAACACGCAGTTAGTTAATTTGTTTCTCGCGTTTACCTTGAGAATAAAACATTCAACAAACCTGTAATTAGAATATTAGAATAACGAATTCAAAGTAATAAATCAAACTGGAATAGATTGAAAAAAAAGTTCAAATGCTTCTTTGGTGGAATAACGTCTAAACTTTAGGATGGATCGTCTGTCCGATATTTGAATTGATTAGCTTCTTTTTTTTGTTACTTTATTTTCTTTCCGTGACTACCTTCTTCCGCTTAATTTCCCTTTTAATTCGCCCCTCCCCCAGTCAAGAAAATTAGTGCCACCTCGATTTTTTGCGTTTTCATTAGTATTCTATAAAGACGTGCATGTCGATGCAATTACAGGATTCACAATCAAGGGGTGGGTTTTCGGACCTACGTGCCCGTTTTCGCAATTAACGAAACATGTCGAATTTCGTTAATTTACCTCGAAAAAGGTTATTGGAGGCGAAAAAAAATAGAGAAAAAGAATACTACACGATAATGACGTCATTATCGTTTAACTAAGCCAAACGTTTTAAAGAACAATAATTGAGGCACCTTTCGTCCAAAAGAAAAGCCCGAAAAGGGACGTTTTCCAAAGTCTTCCGACGAAAAACTTCCTGGATGAAAAATGCGTTTTCCTCGTTCTATTGAAAGGAATCTACTATAAAATTTTTCCTGAAGGAAAATAATATGTTTGAAATGTATTCGATATTGAATTGCATTGTTAACAGAAAACATAAAAAAATTATAAAAATCGGAGGATTTAAAAAGTAATATAATAAAATGATACATTCGAATAATATAAATTGAAATAGTAGATTGACTGGCGGTATTTGAACTGGGTTTTAAAATGACAAACGTCGGAATATCGGGATTTGTGAGGGTTTTTATTTCCCCTTTCCATGATCGGGATTCGATAGAGAGGGCGAAGCGTTGAATATGACGGTTGTCATTTTTGTTGACAAAAGAAAGACACACACCAGCTGCCCTCCCCGATCCTCATATTTATCTCCGTTTCGGTCAATCTCTCATCCGGAAACATGATTTTAAAATCGCCGAAAAATATTTCCGAATTTGCTGCTTCGCGAAGCCGATATTGAAAAATTCGGAAGATTTCTCGGTCGATGTGTTTGTGCCTTGATAAAAATTAGTTCGACCTTATAAAATATTTTTATCTTCTTAATATTGGATCAAAGGTAAATAGTTTGTTTGCAGAAGTGTCTTGAAGTGCCTTACTGTGACGACCGGTTTCGTAGAACTATTGACCAAAAGCGCCTCATAGAAAATTAAGGGAAAGGAAATGATTAAACATTCTTTGGAGAATAAACAAAAATAAGGATTGGAACTTTCTCAAAGAGAAGTTATTTTTGGTCTTCAGATCCCGTTGATTAGCGATTTTCACCGATCATGAGGAAATTTTTGGTGTTCACAATTTCCATCTAATCTTCTTTTCTTAGTTATCATGAAAAATGACGAAAGTTTATTTGAAATTTTTAAATAGCGGAGATCTGACTGCTTTTTGTTCAATACATCGTTTTTCTCTGGTTTTTTCAATTTTTGACCTAAATTTTCTATGAAACTTAGTTTTTTTTTTCATGGATTTGGTCCTGATAATTTAAATCAATATTTTTATGAAACCGGTCTTCACAATAGAGCAGAATTAAAAATTTTGCAAAAAAAGACGATAAATAAACAAAACCTTGCAAAAAACCCAAGATAAAAAAATAAAATCTTTTAAGTTCCGTCAGGCCTCCCGAAATCCAGGATAGAATCAACCTACTTTTTGTTCTTGTTAATAAAGTGATCTTTTCTTAAAAAAATTTTAGGTCGATTTCTGCTATCGTAAACACTTTTCTTTTTTAATGGATTTTCTTTTCAGCCTCGTTTATTTTTTTTCCCCTTCCGCTGAATTTACACAATCGACCGGGTTTCTCGTCAAGGTAGGAACGGATCCGACGTCTTTATCCGAAAGGATCAGCGTGTCACTTCCATCTTAAACGCCCTCCTGTGATCAATGCCTATCTATCACCTTGATAAGACTTTTTTAAACAATTTTTTTTCTTACGGAAATAACGAAAATTTGAACAAGAACTTGCAAACAGTGGATGGTTAATTAATGAAAAACACGAGGGAGGTTTGTTAGTCGAAAACGTTTAGTTTCGGTTTGGCTCGATTAACTTGTAAACGCCGGGACTTTCCCGAGGTCCTTTCCTTTTAATTGTCTCCCCTCTCGCGAAGCTTCTTGAGATGAGACAGAGCCGACTCGCTCCGTGATTTCTATAACTTCTTAATTACATCCCCTTCATCGGAATCACTTAAGCGTACACGACAATTTTCCTTTTGGATAAAGCCGAACCTGTATTTGACCAATTTAGCCAACGAGTATAACGGAACGGCTCTTCCGATCCGGAAAATCGTCAGTTTTCAACCTCTTAATCATTATTAAATTTATTGCTAAAATGTTTAGATTATTTTTAACCGTCTTCCCTTTGATCAATATTTTAAGATATTAAAAATAATTACGTGGGAAACATAATACATTAAAATCCCTTGGGGATGAAGTAGACCTTTACTGGGGGAGGTGAGCAATTCGTGTGGAAGGTTTACTGAAATTCGTGACTGGCATGAAGAGAAGCGCTTTTCTCTATTCTTTACAAAACATTAAGCCCTTTTGTATTCTACCTATTGTTATGAGCCTTTCCGGTTTCAGGGAAAAAAATTATTTATTGATCGGATTATTACAGGTGCGATAAAGGAAAATACAAAATAATTGAGACAAACGAAATTACGCTCTTGAAGGGGGTTTTTTTTTCAGCGTTATTATAAGTAGGATTGGACCTATTATATAATTCGTTTAAATTTTCAACAACAGGTTTATCTATCCAAAATCGTTGAAGGTTGTGCAGAGATTTAAAGTATTGGTTTGAAGAGCTACCAACGAAAACTTTCTTAAAGAGAAGTATCTATATAGGAAGGGGAAGTATAACGGAGGGGACGTAAAACGTAGGGGGAAGTATGGGAGGGGAAGTATAACGGAGTGGGAAGTATGGGAGGGGAAGTATAACGGAGGGGAAGTATAAGTGAGGGGAACTATGTGGGAGGGGGAAGTTTAAGTGAGGGGTAGTAAACAGAGGGGGAGTATAAGGGAACGAAAGTATAACGGAAGGGGATGTAGTAGGGAGGGAAAGTATAAAGGAGAATTTTCTAAGTTTGTTTTCGAAAAATTTTCCGGGTTTTTTTTTTTCGAAAAATTTTTAAGTTCTTTTTTTTTTTGAAAAATTTTCTGTTTTTTTTTTTTTTCGAAAAAATTTCAAAGCTTTTTTTTTTCAAAAAATTTTCAGTTTTTTTTGTCAAAAAATTTTTTTTTTTCAAAAATTTTCAAAGTTTTTTTCGAAAAATTTTCCGGGGTTTTTTTTTCAAATTTTTTTTTCAAATTTTTTAACTTCTTTTTTTCGAAAATTTTCTAAGTGTCAAGGTAGAAATAATGGGCTCTTTGGCCTAGAGATGTGCCTCTCGTAGGGTAGAAGTACGAAATTTCTCCCTACTAAAAAAAATTAATATTAAAAAGGGCAATTTTTTACACCAAAAATTCTTAAAAAATATAAGGAGTGGAGGTGAAAATTGGTGAAAATCGGACCAACGGTTCGGCGCAGCGAATTTTTAAAATTTCAAACAGACATATCTCCGCCATTTTTTCGAAATTCAAAAATCGCCTCGTTACATTCTTCTTCACCGGCTAAAGAAATTTGTGAAAATTTGGTGAAAATCGGTTAAAAACTGTGGCCGTAAAGTGTTCCGGAAAAATGCTACGGACGGCCGGCCGGAACCACAGACAAGTTGAGATCGGTAAAGATCAATATTCGATTTGACACTCCGGGGTCTGGAAGACCCTTCCCCAAAAACCCGACGTCGAGGGTATCGCAATAACTTATTTAAGGAAGTTAATAACTAAACAATCAAAATAATAAATAAATTAAATTAAACCATGATATACGAAAATATGAAAAAATTAAAAATTAAAATTGAATTTTAAAAACCATTAAAAAAGGAGGAAAATAACAGGAAGTGTTCCATTGCTCAAAAGTTTTATCACGTAGAATCCGTGCGATCTCATTTTGAAATATTAATTTACCTGGAAGTGGCATCCATCGTTTTTCCGGAGTTTTAAAGTAGAAAGGTCGGGTCAAAAAGCTTTCTGTATGATTGCCCTTTAAGATGTCAGAATTTTGTATTATTTATTCGTCAATGAACAAAACTCGACCCGAAGAAGAACGAAGGGATTTCTTGTCGGAAAAGTTTCCAACCTCTCGATTGGCCCTTAATTTGTAAATTTCAGGAACGACCTAATTGCGGAGGGCGGACGAGTAATTACGCTCGTTTAATCTCAACAGACCGCACTTCCCGAAAACCGACGAATCCCCCCGGGAATCTACCCTTTCCAACGAAATCAACCACTTGAAATCTGTCGAACTTGCAAAATTATTTCTGAGCTCATAGAAACCCGGATCGATACCATAATTGTGGTTTTAGGTAGAAACTAAATTTTAGACATTACATGAAAATTTTAGACATGACATCCTGAAGACGCCTCAGGAAATTCGTTATAGACGATTTTTAGTCAATATCAGAAGTGGGATATTATACTTTTTAACATATTGCATACCGTTTACCCTCAAAGCATCTGTTTATTTTTGATAAATTATATCAATGAAATTAATTTATTAATTAAAAAAAAAAGTTTTCCCCTCTTTCAAAAAGGAAAAAAAAGGCTCACTTTGGTTTCTCAATTAACTTAATTGAAGTCTTTTTTCTTGTTCAATTGAAAAAAATAAGGAAAATTAATTGAAACATTGCGATATCTCCTATTTCTTAATGCGAAATAAAAATGAAGAAAACGAGGCGTTTTTCGAAGAGGGAATTTTCTCAGGCGTTTTTATCGTCCATAAATTTTTAGAGTCACGTTTACCTCGGCATACGCACTGGAAGAAAAAATATTCAAGTTGGGTAACGACATCAGGAATGATGTTACAAAACCGTCTTCACTTTTTTTATTATCCGATGAGTAATAACTTCGTTCATAGGTCAAGAAGACTCATAAATCCTCATCGGAAGGTAAAAAAATAGAAAAATTTATCTTTTTTGCATAATAAAATATGTTCGTGCGGATTTAAAAGAGAAGAATAGATTAATGAAAACGATAAAGTTGATATTAAACATTTTGTCTATAACTCCCCTCTAAAGAAAATGTTTTCATAAAGTTTATTAATTCTCTTTTTCATTACATTTGCAGTAGAACCGAGATAATGAGGATCGTAATTTAAACTTTCTTCGGAAATAAATTTCCGTCCTTATTCCAGACGGTTGCTGTGTTCATCAGTTTACGATAAGAATTAATAAACACAAATAGAGAATTTCTACGAAGGAACTTCATTTTAAAAGTCGCTTTTCTTGGTTAACGCGGACGTTGAGGATTTAGTTCAGTCAATCTAGGGTTTTGACAAGAAAAAATTCTTTTTTTCTCAACGGTTTTTTGTTTTTTGGGTCGCTGATTCCGGATTTTTGGTTTGCCCCTCGCCAGAGGTGAGCTAACTTCACGAAACGGAAAAAACCTCGGAAATTTCGGACTTTTTCCAGTTTTTTGCTTATAACTCTTAAACAAAGCATTTTAGCGAAAAGACCACTCAGTACAATATTAAAGTAGACAAAATTTACTGTAAGAATGTTATTACTTTTGTTAATATCTGAACGGGACGATAGCAAGATGCTCTGAATATAGGTCACATTTTCGCTTTTTGTTAAAAAGGCCCAGAAACTCCAATCTACTTGTTGTTATACTTTCCTATTGAGTTTTTATTTTATTTTATGTAACTACGCGGACCCCCCCCCCCAATTTTTTTTCTGAAAACACCCTGTTTGAAAATTTAAGGGAAGCCTAAAAAGTGACCATCTTGCGCTTTTAAAAATGGTCCCATTTTAATTTTGAAAAATGGTTTCTTCCTATTTTGGGAAAGTAAAATTCGCAATTTGGCCATTTCTTCAATTTTCCTCAAGAAGAAAAGGAAAAAAATAAAAGCAAAATAAAATTCGAGCGCTCGTTTTAATGTTTGAGAGGGCTGAGGCGAAGCGCGCTCGCGAGAAAAAAGCAAAACTTACGATCACCCGAATTTTAATATCTCATTTTGGTAGATGGTTTCCATTTTTCGGGAGAAAAATTTAATTGACTTATCTTTTCTTTAAAAAAAAAAAAAAAAACTTTAAAATTGAAATCGGATCATTTTAAAGCGCTTTTAGGCCGGAAATTCCTACCTTATTCATCAAGTTTAAAGTTTCCTAATTGCCTCTACTCCTCAATGTCCACCTTAGCCTAAAAATGTATTTTGAATTTTTGACAGGGCGGCCGCTAAGTACTTCCCTCTCACTATCTCTTTCTTTGTCTTAAGTCTTTGGAAATGGATAATAACGCCAGTTAGTGTTAACTTCAAAAAGGGAGCAGTTTTGTTCCTTTATAAATAAGGTATGAGTATAAAACTTTAAACTTTACTTAAGTGTTATGGCTCACTTTCATCTCTAGGTGTTTTATTTTCCTTTTGTTCTTTATAGTTTTGTTAAAAAAATTTACCTTTAAAAATATGTAAATTATACACTGCAGGTTGACCCTGTATCAATGAAAGCTTTCTCTCTCTCTTTATCCTTTTTTTTTTACTACAAAACAATTCGACCAGTAATTCCGTAGATAGCAGGTGTTGTGGCTTCCGGTCGTGGGTGTTTCCGGCCGGGGGGGTCGCCACGCTAATGTCTCGTGCCCCGACTCGAGCGGCGATTATACAAAATAACAGAGACCCCAAACAATAATCGAGAGTTATGCTCGTTCCCGGTAAAATATGTCGAATGAGCTTTTTTTCGAAGAACAAATCAGCCTAAAACTTTGGAACGATTAAAAAGTTTTCTTACTTTTTTTTCTTTCTTCCAGATTATCATTCTGAAAAATTTGTCGCTCTGATTTGCACATGGTTTGAAAAATTACTAGTTTAAAAAGACAAGATAAGACGAAATGATAAGTTAGAAAAAACGGTTATGAGCAATTAGAAATAAAGGAGCCACGACTGTCTTTAGTTGGCTGCTCTTGTGTAGAGTGAGCGTCTAGCGACATATTGCCGACTAAGTACCCTTCCCACGGATTTCTATCTGACTCATGGCCTAGGAAATCGTTTCCCACACCGGAATAAAGATCACGTTTTATTTTTCATTCCGCGCATCTGTCAGCAATGGGAGAGCCAAGATTGCGACAGGGAATATAAAAATGTTAAATTGATTGTTGACTCATATAAATCCCTTTTATAGCATGGAATCTTTCCTATGGCCCAAACCGTCATCCAAAATCTAATAGCATCGTTGTCTTTTTCTTCTACAGGCAGTTTTCGTGGGTCAGTGGTTGCAGTTTTTAACTCCGCCTGGTGGAGTTTATAGAGAACAGTGATTTTGAAATAATGTTGATGCATAGGACGAAATCGATAAAAAGAGATCACATTATTGCTTAAGTCGAGTAATTTCGAAAAACGACGTGCGTGTGGCTGCGTAGGGACCCCAAATACGTGTCTACACGCACCCCAGGGGGTGTCACGACCTTTCCTGGTTACCGTAATAAAATTACTCAAAAAATAATAGAAACATCGATTTTTCTTAAAAGGAATAACGTCCGATTAAGCAAAAAAATTTGTTTTTAAAGGATATGAATTTGCTGTTTTTTCCCCTTTCTTTTCCAGACAATTGTCAATCGAAGTCCTTATTCGGGTAATTTGACTTCAATTAAAAGGCCAAGTTCAGCGAAATAACGAAAGCCTTTTAGAGAGAAAAAAAAACATTTTATGCTTTTTTTTAAAGAGTAATTTCCCACAGTCCGGAAGAAGCCCCTTATTAAAAATTTATAACTTTTCTTTTTTTTGGTCCAATTTAACTTTACAACATTGGAGGAAAAATAAGCTGTTCTGAAAATTAAAAGAACACGCTCCTCGTTAAAAAAAAGACGATATTCAAATTTAAAGAAAAAACCTCAACATTAACAGGCCATAAACAATTTTACCTTTTTAATAATACATTTATCGTAATTTTCTCACATAATTACGACCTTTTTCACGTTTTTAAAAGAGGAAACAGAAGATTATACACATATTTTTAACTAATTAGAACATAGAAATACAGAAAGGAGTTGTGTACGATTCATAAATAATGTTTTTACGATTTTTTAACCTTGGAAAGGAAAAAAAAAGTTACATGAGGAACTACTAGAGAAGTCAGGAGCGACTATTTACATATTTAGTTCTGTTTCAAACTCGTATGAGGGCTTTGAGTTAAACTAGTCACAATCCATAGAGGTCCAGTTCTATGTCGAAGAGAAAATATTGGATTTTGGAAAAGGAGACCGATGATTTCCTCATTTTGGGAATGTAATTCGCTTTTGGCCCTTTTTAACTTCCTTAAAGAAGTTATTGTGATACCCTCCACGTCGGGTTTTTGGGAGGGTCTTCCAGACCCCGTAGGATAAATTCGAATATGGATCTACCCAACTTTGTCTGTAGCATTTTTTCCGAACACTTTACGGCCACAGTTTTCATCCGATTTTCACCTTTTCACACAATTTCTTTAGCCGGTGAAGAAGAATGTAACGAGGGCGATTTTTGAATTTCGAAAAAATGGCGGAGATATGTCTGTTTGAAATTTTAAAAATTCGCTGCGGCCAACCGTTGGTCCGATTTTCACCAATTTTACCAATTACTCCTTATATTTTTTAAGAATTTTTGGTGTAAAAAATTGCCACTTTTTAATTATTAATTTTTTTTAGTAGGAGAAATTTCGTACTTCTACCCACTACGAGAGGCACATCCCTAGGCCAAGAGCCCGTTATTTCTACTTGACACTTAGACAAATTTTCGAAAAAAAAACTTAAAATTTTTTTCAAAAACAAAAGAACTTAGAAAATACCAAAAAAACCGTTATACTTCACCTCTGTTATACTACCCCTCACTTAATCTTCCCTCCCATATATTCCCCTCCTTATACTTCCCCTCCGTTATACTTCCCCTCCCATATACTTCCCACTCCGTTATACTTCCCCTCCATATACTTCCCCTCCTATATAATCTTCTCTTTAAGGAAGTTTTCGTTGGAAGCTCTTCAAACCAGTACTTTTCTGTTTTCCCGGAAAGTGATAACCATTTCCCGCGCATCGTCTCACCCCTGAAAATGGCAAAACTTACGCCGGCCTGCTTTTTAGTTTTCTCAGAGATAAAGGTAAACTCTCAAGGCCTTTTATTATTTAACATATATTAACAAGGGTTAAATGTAGCTAATTTAATATTCGGAAACATTGTTTATTTGGATAAAGTAAGCAAAGGGGAATCGTAAAGCAAAGGTTAAGCAGTACCCACATGTATTATATTTGTCTAGTCCTTGCCTCAACATTGGAAGTTAGTTAAGTTCGAAAACAAAGTTCCTATTGTTCTTGTTTGTTTTACCCCCCTAACTTACACAGATATCTGCTAAATTAGGGCTTAAATTACGATTTTAAAAAGAAGAATTCTCTTATCTCATTTTGAGATAGGATAATGGTTTCCACTAATATCTAATGTGTAACCGTAAAGTGTTTTGTATATGCAAGACGAGGCGTTCGCTATGAATATTCATCTTTGATAAAACGCGGAGTTTGGGGGGTTTAAAAAAATTGAGATCAAAGGGCGTTTTTGTATTCATGTCATAATGATTTTCCTTACAATAATTTCTGTGTTTAGACGAGGAGAAAAGGGCCTTTTTGATGGTACGGGGGGAAGTCATTTTCGTTTTTTTAAACCTTCCCTTCAAGACAGTAAAGAACCTCTGTGGCATAGTATGACATTTAAAAGGTCGGCCCGTTTCATAAGGCTATTGTTTCACAACTCTTTCTACTTTCGAATAAAAATTACATGTTATTTTCAAAGGTTGGTGGATCTTCTATTGTCGCATTCTTTGACTCTATTTTGAAAGGGACCCATTGATTTTCACGGTCGAAATACGAATTTACAGTTCTAATATTCGGCCAGTCGATACCCACGACAAGTTACCGATCCCGTTAGCGTAATTAAAAACTCGGTTTGTCCTCTCGGAAGTAACGAACATTTTTATACGCTGATAGAGGAGAAAACATACGCCCTAAGCGAAAAACACTTGTAGGGGCTCTTTTTTTAAAAACCCTCCCTAGGTCTCAAGTGGAGTTTCCCGGCATTGTGTTCAACTGAAGCATAAAAAAGTCTCGCCATAATATCAACTAAACATTTTCTCTCAAAATACAGAAAAATGAGAACGATTTTGAATTGAGGCGCTCCGGGTACGAAGGGCGAACTCGACATCGGACAAATTTTTTCAACTTCCTTAAAGAAGTTATTGTGATACCCTCGACGTCGGGTTTTTGGGGAAGGGTCCTCCAGTTTTTTTTTTTTCAGATTCTAGACCATTTTTATGTTGAGTTCGCCATTTTTTCCCCTTTAAATACGTAAAAACCGAAACTTTAAAATGCGAATATCTCGGAACTACGTTTTGTCGAGTTCGCCCTTCGTACCCGGAGCGCCTCAATTGGACTTAAACGTACTTAATTGTCATAAACACTTGAAAATTTTGACCAAATTTCATTAGGGGTGAGAACATAAGGCAAATTGTCATAAATTCATGATACAAAGAATCGTGATGCAGAAATGTGGAGGACATCTGCTCATTTGTCCCTCCGCACTTTTTTGAGATGCAACTATAGAAATCGCCTCGTTCTTCTTATTGGGAAAGAGTAAATTAATGAGGGGTTTCCGTTTCTATTGTGTGAGGATGACAGATTTCTGTATGACAAAATTATGGCAGTTTGCTTTTATGACGAAAGTTTCACAACAAAGTGTTCCCCTATATAAGGCGCTACTTTTTCAAACTTGTTCACCAAGATGCAGAAGAATTAAAGCCTAAATGCAATGAAAATCTTTCCTGTTGACAATGAGAGGCTTTATTTTATGAGAGGCTTTACATGGGACCAACCGTTGACAAGGATAATTCGCTTAAATGGTTCAAAACAGCAGCTTTTAACCGGACAAAACGGAATTGAGACATTGAAACGTTTGAAATTTCCCCAAAAGCTTTTAGCCCCCCGCGGTTCGCCCTTTAATCCGTGTGAATTGAATAGGTAGGAAATCGTCGGGAAGCGTAGCTACGGATAAAGCAGATGCAACGAATACCAGAGCGGGATGCCTCGTTTAATTAAGCTCCCGCCGATTGTATTTCAATTATAATTTTAGATGAACTTGTATATTGTAATTAAACTGTCTTCCACTCTATAACAAATACGGTGAACGTCTCTTAATGAAATATCCAGAAGAACTTCCTGTGTCGACACTTAACACGCCTACTCGTAACACCTACTTTTATCTCAGTCTACTGATTTCTATTATATTTTTATGTCTAAAAAGATATAAAAATCAGATCTTTCTTTCCTTTATAGTCTTTTAATGGCGTAAAGTGCTCCAGATAGTCAAAATCCCGTTTGAAAAAACGACAAATCTTCAAGGTTACCGTCTTTCTATGTTCCCCCACTCTTTTCTTGACCTTGGTCAGTTTATGACGTAATGGGAGTTCTTTTTTGGGCAACCTCCTCACTTTATATCCATAAATTTGCCACAGGTCGAAACCGCAATTTAAGCTTTTGGATTTATAATGTCGAAAAGGCAATCTAGGGTGGGTTTCGGCCCTAATAATGTTTCCACTCGTCTTTAATGAGCCGTCTCCGGGCTTGAAGGGAAAACAAGCGGCTAAATAAGGTCAGAGACGAAATCCTACAATTAACCCGGGGACCCTTCGTTAGCAACAGTTCATGAAATCTTTAATCGTTTTAGCCAATTTACCTTTTAAAAAGTCGATTCATTTTTAAAAACATAACCAAGTTTACATAATTCTAAGTAAATATGTTTTAATTGTGAAACCCATACGCTGGTTTTTTCATACCAATTGGTAATATAATATATTTTTTAATCGTGTATGTATGATATTTGCTCGTGATTAAAGGGATCGAAAAGCAAATGTTTGTTTTCCAATGATGCCGTTTGAAAATGGCATTTGAGTTTTTTTTTTTTCACGTAGGCATTTCAATCGCTCCATTGAACGGCAGGAAGTTTACACTTCCGCCCTAGCGAGATACGTTAACAGAAAATTAGTCCCGGGGTCGAGCACCCCCCTGGGGGGGGGGTCTAGCTGAACTAAAAAGCATATGTCACACGAGACCGTATTATGACGTATTCTCTAATAAAACGTTAGAAAAACAAACGAGCTGTTATTAACGAAAAATAATTCATGCGAGAAATCGCTTTTTGTTTATAGCGAACTCAAAGAGCCAATATCCCATTACAACGTAGAAAAAGTGATATAAAAACAAAATATGCATAATTTCGTCTAAAGGCTAAAAATGAGATGACCTGTTTTTAAACTTTCTCAAAAAGAAAGTTATTGTTATATCTTTGACAGATGGTTTTCGGAAATGGCTCCTCCGACCTTGTGCCGTCTTAATGGAATCGATCTTGAGTTTGTCTGCAGCGCCGACCTTCGCCCTTTTTTCCTGAAATATTTTACGGCCGCTACTTTTTAACTTCCTTAAAGAAGTTATTGCGATACCCTCCACGTCGGGTTTTTGGGGAAGGGTCTTCCAGACCCCGGAGGGTCAATCGAATATTGATCTTTACCGATCTCAACTTTGTCTGTGGCTCCGGCCGGCCGTAGCTTTTTTTTCCGGAACACTTTACGGCCACAGTTTTCATCCGATTTTCACCAAATTTTCACACTTTCTTTAGCCGGTGAACAAGAAACTAACGATTTTTGAATTTCGAAAAAATGGCGGAGATATGTCTGTTTGAAATTTTAAAAAATTCGCTGCGGCCGAACCGTTGGTCCGATTTTCACCAAATTTTCACCAATTACTCCTTATATTTTTAAGAATTTTTGGTGTAAAAAAATTGCCACTTTTTAATTATTAATTTTTTTTTAGTAGGGAGAAATTTCGTACTTCTACCCTTAAGAGAGGCACATCCCTAGGCCAAAGAGCCCATTATTTCTACCTTGACACTTAAAAAATTTTCGAAAAAAAAGAACTTGGAAAATTTCCTTTATACTTTCCCTCCCTTATACTTCCCCCTCCTTATACTTCCCCTCTGTTATACTTCCCCCCCTCCCATACTTCCCCTCACTTATACTTCCCCTCCGTTATACTTCCATATACTTCCCCTCCGTATACTTCCCTCCCATATACTTCCCCCTCCGTTATACTTCCGTTTTGTTTTATTTAATATTTCAAAAGTCGTAAGCTTTCAAAATACTTTAATGCTTTAATGGCGTTTTAAGTCTGGCAAAGCTTAACTCCCAACTTTCATCTTTAAATGCTGGGTTTCATCTTTTGGCAAATGATTTTAACGTCATTATTCACCTATATGAAAAGGAAAATATTTTTTTTGACATAAAACACACAAAAAAGAAGAAGTTGATAAAAAACTGAAAAATTAATGTTGAATGCACAGCAGTTACGCTTGGATGACGGCCAGCCAAACGGAAATCATCAGGATGTATTGTGCTACCGGAAGTTCAGGGCTAGTTTTACAATATACCAACCCAATATTAAGCCCTCATTCAATGCGACGTTTCCAGAGGTAATAGTCGACAATTTTATACAAAAAAAGGAGGGAAGGGGAATGAAAAAAAAAAAAGCTTTTTCCTGTCCGAAAGAATAAAAAATATTTTTATATACCTTAATCCGAGTTTGATGTTAATTTTTTGCCGGATAATTGCCCGCTATAAATTCGTTCGTTAATTGGAATGAAGCCAAAATGCCTCGTTGGCTGAAAGTGGGAAACTGAAATAAAAAAATCTTCATCCCCTAAAATTATTGACAACTATATTCCCCCCAGAAATGCCTACTGCGGGCGCAGCGCATTTAGGATCTGGAATATCCGAAACTTTATTTTGAGAAAGATAAATAATACCAAATTTAATAAAGCAACCTATCACCTTTTTTTCATCACAATTGAAGGCTATCAATATTTGGTTTTAATATCCGAACCTCCACCCTTCAATTTATCAATAATTTTTTTCCTTTTTTTAAAATATCTCTATAAAAAAAATCTGCCTAAAAACAAATAAAAATTCATTCTGAAAAGTAAGAGCGTCCATCAACTTCCCCATAATAAACGTCGCCTCCCTTTCCATGTTTGTAAATCTTCGACTTTTTATCGTTGCCCGAAATGGTGAATTTTCTGGGTCAACACATATATTGAACATCCCCAGGTCATCGATATAAATTAATTTATCAACAATTTTATTCATAAATTAATTTTTTTAAAGGTAAAAACACGGTCATAATTAGCCTTTTGTACATTTTCCTTTGAGGATTAAACACTTTTAATATAAAAATCAGAAATAAAAAGATTAACATAATTGGTTGTTATTAATTTCGACTTGTATTCTCTCTTAAATTATTATACTATTTTAATAAATTCGCCTTTTTATATTGAAAAATTCAAACATGAGACAAAAATAGACGAAATAAAAATTGATAAATTTGATTTTATTAAAAATACATGATATAAATTGAATAAATATTTTAAATTAAATATTACATTTTTAATCTTGTTTAAAATGTTCATTTTGTGGGAGGAAATGTTTTAAATTAACACAATGGTTTTTTTAAATATTGATTTCGATGTTCCTGACTAAATGAAATGAATGAAAATTTTATTTTTAATATCGACAGTCGCTTAATGCGATAGAAATTTGGCGGAATCATGTCATGGTTTTTCTAGGGCAACTTCCCCAAAGTTCAGACGGATATTCGATTGGTTGACGCAAATATACACCAATGAAAAACCATTTAGGATTGCAAAATATTCGAAATATTTATATCAAGTTATCGAGGGTTTGGCTAAATGACCATACGTATATAGCTGACATCCAGATCGATAAATTCTATTCAGCCTAATTGGTAGGTACCTAGAGTATTTGAAGCGGAAAATTCCTGTATCTGAGTTTTATGAAAATAAAAACTCGCCCATTAAAATGAAGGTTAGCAGAAAATGGCAATAGGTATGTAATTTTTACACTCATTCTTGGCATTTTTTTTATCCAAGAGTTTTCCATATTGGAACGCTAAATGTGTTTTAGATCTTGAAGAGCCCAAAAAAACAAAAAACCCTTTTTTTTCTCTGTATTCAAAAAGAAGGAGGTAACATAAATATTTATGTGATATAATCGCGAATACATTTGTTCGGTTCGGGCGATCCGTCAGCATTACGACGTTACGTTTCGAATCCCTGAATGCCCCCCCGTGACAAGATTATCTCTCGAGAGACACCACTCCCTTTACAACTCAAGGAAATGATATACTGATCCCGGGACGACTTTATCTCACTGTTTTTCCCCTCCACTTTCTTCTCTCCTTTCCATCTACTAAGATTACAAGGTCGACTTTTATCTCGGAGAGTAAATTTGATTTAGTCTTTAGGCTCAAGGAATTCTTTTCTGCTTTATTTAATTTTATTTTCACGTAGGAAAGCGTGTGTGAGGTATTTCTTTCAAAAAGGTATGCTTGGTAGAAAATAATGTTTGAGATTTTTAGTACTGACTGATATTTTTTATTTTCTCAGTAATTTGGGGATTTATAATTTTTTATGAATATAATAAAATGTTTCAAATAATAACCTAGTCCAGTGTTTGCGTTTCTAGGTGCCAAAAGCTCAACGTCTCACAGGCCCCATTTCTCGTTTTTAGTCGGCAACCGAAAACTAGGCTTTCAGGATCTAGGATTAAAATTACTAGTTTAAAGAGCTTCCAACGAAAACTTCCTCAAAGAAAGAACTATATAGGGGGAAGTATAAAGGAGGGGAAGTACAAGGAGGTGAAGTATAAGGGAGGGGAAGTTCAAGGACGGGGAAGTACAAAGGAGGGGAACAATAATTTCTAGCATTTAGACAAATTTTGACAAATTTTTTTTATCAAGGTAGAAATGAACCGTACCAGAGGGATGTTTCTCGCTCCTGCAAAAAGAATCATATTTCCCTACTATATATATTTTAAAAAAGTACTAGTTTGAAGAGCTTCCAACGAAATCTTCCTCAAAGAGAGGAAAAATAAAGGAGGGGAAGTATTAAAGAGGGGAAGTATAACGGAGGGTGAAGTATAAAGGAGGGGGGAAGTTTGTTTTTTTCATTTTATGTACTTTTTTAATTTTTTAATTTTTATTTTTCAAGTATCAAAGTAGAAATAATGAGCCGTCTACCAGAGGGATGTCGATCTTGCCCCTGGTAAAAGTATCATACTATATTAAAAAATAAAATAAATTTTTTTTTTTCCAAGAATTCTTAAAAAATATAAGGAGTACTTGGTAAAAATTTGGTGAAAATCGGTCTGACAGTTCGGCTGCAGTGCAGTTTTAAAATTTCAAACAGACATATCTTTGCATTGTGCAATTTTATTATTTTTTGCTATAGGAAGAACCTGTAAAATATTGTGAAAATCGGATGAAAACTGCAGCCGTGACGTCTGAATGAAATTTGCGACGGACAGCCGGCACCACAGACAACCTCATGATCGGCAAAGATCACTGATCAGTTTTACCGTACCTTGGAGGGTGTCACAATAACTTCTTTGAGGAAGTTAAAAATGAAAAGCATTTTCGGTTTGTAAAACACAAAAGATATCTTAAGAAAAAAAATATTTAGACGAAAAATGCCTAAAGATCTGATAAAAGAGTTTGGAGGACAAAAATCTACTCGAGGACCTCATAAACATCCCCCGCTTGTCTAACCACCTACAAAAGCCCCCTCAAAAATATATCTCACACCTTAAAATTATAGACCTCCGAAGTTCTTTTTATTTTTGTTGGGCCATTAGTTTTCTGTTTCACTTGTCCGGGCGAAAGTTATTCATAATTAATTCGTGACAAAACATTTTCGTCCCCTCCTTCCCCCAGATGCTCGCGTTCAGCTCGTTCTTTAACAGAAATTCGAGAGGCTCATTTGAATAATTTTAACATATGTATACCGGTCAGGAAAATTGGATGTTCCTTAACACCATTGCCTTCTAATATATTTTTCAGTCTCTAAGCCCACCTAGGTAACTTATGGATTTTTTTTCTCCCCTAAAAACACTCTAGAAATTATTAAAATCGAGATTGTATGGTTAAGAATCGATTAGTCTTTCAATTTATTTAATCCAGGGCTTCTACCTAATCGTAATTGAATGAATGCAGCTTCCAGTATCCTTCGAGATACTAGAGAACAAGTAAAAGATAGAAATCGCCTCGACAAATTGAAAACCAATTTCCGACCTTCATTACGATTTCATCTCTCTCAATGTTTTCTTCATTAAGGATAAGGTGGACGTTGAGGATGAGTGGTAATTAACATAGATCAAACTAGATAGACATTGAAATTCGCAAAATATTTGGTGTCCGAAGTTAAAAGTCGGGCTACGTTAAGACATTTGAGAGGGGTAAAACAATTTGTGCAATTGTTTTTGAATCTTTCGTCTTTAACGAACGTATAAGTTTAACAATACGAGAAAATTCGTTCCATTTCTGGGTTTTACCTTTGAAAAGGGAGTGGACATTATTTTTAAATGATCTTGACAAAGAGGAGGTAACTGTCTAACTTTTCCGATTTCCCCACCAGAAACTTGTTATTTAGGAAAGTTAAAAATTTATCGAGTCAACGTATAGTCTTGAATTAAATAAATACTAAAGTCCTTTTTAAAATTAGACCGTTAAAAGTTAAAACCCTGGTAGAACAGAAAGCTACAAGATAAAATTGATTCCTCCCGTTTTCTGCAAAAGTTACGGGAAGGGAAGGAATTAATACAAGAGAGTGTCTCGGGGATAAAAGGAGATCTCTTATTTTAGCTACGCCAGCCGTATCCGTGACATTTGAGAGAAAAGGAATATATTTTTAAAAGTAGGGAACCCTTCGTGGGAAACGGCGAAGCTTTGGGATTCAACGGATGCAAAATAGAGGCTGTAACCGAAAAGACGATTCCCTCTTTCCATGTCCCAGTAATTTACAATTCCTCGAGATATCTCATCGTCCCTTTTCCGACAAAACGCTTTTAATTAGGCATTCCAATTAACTATAAAGATACCTTTTTTTTAGATAAATTACTTCCTGACCATTTACTCTTTTGATTTTGTGAAATATGTTATATATGGGCTTTCGTCCCAGGTGAATTCTACACAATAATCTCATCACAATATTATTCACTTCCGCTGAAAATCAGGCAGAACAATGAACGCTAATTTAGTTAGCGATTTCCAGTCTGACGAATTCGGGGGAATTTCCATCGATGTATAAATAAGTTATTTTTTTAACATATTATATTTCCTGGAAAAGAATTTATGTTATACCATCAAAGGACGGATTTCGGAAAAAGGGTCTACCGGTTTTTTTTTCTACACGATTTTTTAGAAATTAGGTCCTAATTTTGTAAATCCGGCCCCACCCTCACCGAGTTAAAACCAAATCGTCGCGTTAATTCTAACACCGGACAAGTCATTTTTCCAAGGTTTTCAGGAGAGCCAAAACGGAGTAATTTCTCATTTGTTGGCTAAATCGTGAACTACGCGTTTTCTGTTGGTAATGGGGTTAAACTGCCAACGGCATTCGATCACAAAATTTACCACCAGAAACAATG
Organism: Orius insidiosus; assembly: GCA_014119065.1. NCBI lineage: Eukaryota > Metazoa > Arthropoda > Insecta > Hemiptera > Anthocoridae > Orius > Orius insidiosus. The sequence continues at coordinate 62,145 of JACGAQ010000955.1, forward strand.
CCTAACTCAAAATTGATAAAAAATGACTTATCCGGTGTTAGAATTAACGCGACGAAATGCAGTAGGGTTAATTCGAATATGGATCTATACCGATCTCAACTATGTCTGTGGTTGCGCCGGCCGGACGGCTTCCCCCTCCGTTATACTTCCCCCCCGCTATACTTCCCTCCTTATACTTCCCCTCCTATATTTTGACTTCTCTTTAAGGAAGTTTTCATTGGAAGCTCTTCTAACAAGTACTTTTTTTCGAAAAAGGAGCACCACATTATTGCTTTTTTATTCGACCGAGTGAACACCGTGAGGAAAATCATTTATAATTTTTCCCTCCGAATAAAACCCTTGGGGAAGATGAAAGTTTTGAACGATTTTTAGGTCCATTTTCGAAAGATAAACGATCCTGAGAAAGTTCCCAGATGGGCAAATATATCGAAGAGGGTTGTCTCGTAATCCGGGAGAATCCCGGTGTCCAAAAAATGACATGAAGGTTTGCTAAAACAAAAAGGCGAAATTCTTGAACCGATTCAACAAAAAATAGAAATGGATTTTTTCACTATTCTTATATACTAAAAAAAACTTGAGTATTTTTTATGTCTTAAGCTTTTGGGACTAGGCCTAAAAGAGGCACTTAATCTTCGAATGAAACCTAAAACCTTCTCTTTTTTCCATAAACATGTGGCGAGCGAGGTCAAGCTGGCTTAAAGTATTAATACACACTATCCAGATAGCCAAAAGAAAAAAAAAACTTTTATTCCTAAACTTAAGGAGTATTTCGTTTTGACTAGCTTCCAATGCTTTTCATGTACCTGACGAACTTAACGACTAAAAGTTTCTTCAAAATTTAAAATGGTAATAATAATTATGTTTTTATACAGAAGCTAATAATTTAATGGTAAAGAAAGCCGCGTTGAGACTCCACCAGTCCCAGTGAGTTTCCTGCGGAATAATTAATTAAATTGGGGTCTACTTCGTGCTCATCATAAAGAACTGCGCCAAGTTTTCCCTCCCAAGAAGAAAAAAATCTGTTGAATTTTTTTCTAATTAATTTATTATTATTTTATAAAAATTTAATATCAATGTATTTTAAACTAAGATGCCTTTTGATTTCCTATTTTAATAAGCGAATATTTTCCAACATCAAATAATGAAACAATTTTAATAGCCGAAGGTGAATGCTATTAGGAGACCTGATAAATAAAAATTTTTTTTTCTTTGACACATTTTTTTCCCCAATTTTAATCCCTTTCAAGAGAGAGTTCCTGGAAAATCTTTTAGGACATCTATACTCTACCTTGAAGTATAAAAAAAAATTCTTTCCCTTTTTAAAAGTAATTGCTTTAAGATCGTAAAAAAGGTGAAAAGGAAGTTCGATTTCTAAAAATTTGTCATGTCTTATTTATATAAGGTCTTAAAAGTTTGAATTTCTGTTAAAATAAAGTTGAGTTTAAAAATAAAACTCTTTAATTCAACATTTTTCATCTGATCTTCACCAAAAACTCCTTTTAGGTTGTTACTTAATAAATTTATTGCAAAAAAAATACCTACAATTACGGAGTTCATTTTTAATCTCACAAAGAGAATCCCTTTTTTTAAGGGACAACATTTTGAAGTTCAAAATGGGATTTGTCGTTCCTAAGCAACAGATGTGAGGAGCTTATTGGACATATTGGCCCTTCGAAAAGTCCCTCAAGTGCGGATAGGGTAATATTTTTCTCACGCTTATTTCGAACATATTTTAAAAACACCGCAAAATGTCACCCAAATGTTCAACTATCTTTATTGTTAACGTTTTATTTTTCCTACTGTTTTATTTTAAATTCCATAAATTATAAGTATAACTAAAAAGACATCGCATTAATCGGATTTAAAACTAGCTTTTTGTTTTAATTAAAGCAGTTCAACTTCAAACGTTTGCATTTTCTAAGCCTCTAATTAAGTTAATCCAGCGCGCTTCATGGGCGACATCTGGAGGGGGCGAAAAGTTCAAAGGGAGAAACACGAAATTCCTCTCAATTTATGGCAAAAATTATTTTCAAGTCTGCGATTTTTTTCCTTACGTCAAAAATGTTTTCTCCTAATATAAAATAATGTGAGGGAGAGATTATTATGAAATTAATGAGTTGCCTTGTAAAGTGTAATAAACTGAAGTTTTAAAAAATCCTAATTTTCTTTTTCTTTAAAAAATATAAGTTTCTTTTCAATTTTTAAAATAATACTTGAGTAAACTTTTTAAATGATAAGATTTTATATTTTTTTAGATTATTTAAAAGATTACAAAAAGCTAATTTTTTATCTGATTTTTTTTATTTATTTTCTTTTTCAAACAATTCTGTTTGTACAACCCGTGGTTTTCTAAAAAAAATCCCCAATCCAATCAACTGGGCTGTTTTCCCTTTTATTTTTGTTTTCTCTAAAGCCTATTTACCTTGTATTTATGTAAAATGTAAATGTAAAACTCTTTCTGACTCTTGTGAATATTATTTCCATTTTTTTTGGTAAAAGTAAAAGTTAAATTTTTTTAAAAATAAACAAAGAAAAAAAATGCGCACCCCTTAATTCGGGAAGGGGTGGGCAGCGCCTCTCGTTCGTTCTGCCGACTTCAATACAAAAAAAAAAAATTGAAAAAACTCGGTGGTTTCGAAATTTTTCCTTTTTAAGAAAAATGATAAGTACCAGTGGCGGCTCGTCAGGGGAGGCAAGTGAGGCACGGCCTCACCTGAAGTTCAGAAGAAAAAAATTTTTTTTTAATCCCCAAAATTTTAATTTTTTATGATAATTATTTTAAAACATGGTTTCTAACTTTTTTTTTCGGAAATAAAATAAGATTTTTTTTCATTTAAAAAATAATAATAATTACGTAAGAATGTTTAAAGTTCATAAATTTAATAACAGGACCTACAAAAATACTCTCAGCCCGCCTCTAGCGTAGAAAGTCGGTACCGCATCGTTCGGATTTCGAAATATGAATAAAGCCAGGAGAGGCACGGGTGACCTTGGCCTCTCTTGATATAGAAGGAGGGGTCCGGGGGGTTAATATGGTACTCGCGAGAACGAAGGTTAGCCGGGATGAGATCGATCGAACCCACGCGAGCCTGCCTGGAATCGCCGGCTAAACCCTCCAAGTGAGGCACGATACAACTGTGCCTCACGCTAGGGGAATGGTAAAGGAGCTTGAGCAATCTTACCAACTTCAAACTTGCTACCAAGAATATGTTAAGTAAATTGGTAATTTTTGAGTTTTTAGTTTGTATTATGTCATGAAAAAATAAATAAATATAGCATGGTCTTTATTAAAGTTAAAAATTCTAAGAAAATTGGGTGGCGCCAAAAAGCGTTCGGGTAACACTGTTACTCTAAACGGCGAGCGCGCGATAGCCTTATTAACGGCTATCCTATCGTAACCTTCTCACCCAGTTAAACCGTTAACGTTCTTTAACGTAAGTTTCCGTTGTGAATCTTGGTTGTGACTTGTGATTTTGTGAATCTTTTTAAAGAAATAACAGTCAACATTATCACTCTATATTATTACAGGGGATTTGGTGACTGGTGAGTCTACTTTTCTTTTTTGAGTTTTCAATTTCAGGTTCCGAAATGGAAATCGGAGAAGACATTATAGTTTCCCTTCTTAATGTTCCGTTTACGAGAAGAAATGAAACGGACAAAAGGACATTTTAAATCGAGGTAGGCCCGTTCCAAATATTTGTTCTCTTAGTGTAGACAAATTTAAAACCAGGGGATTTCGATCTAGCTGGTATTCATTCACAAATGGCTTTGTGGAAGCCATGTGATGGGCAAACTTTTTGTTGGCCTTGCCTTCTTTTTTCCACATCTAAATCATTTGGAACGTTGAGGGGTATTTCGACTTAAAAAATCTATCCCGAAGTGCCGACAAACATGCGGCATCAAAAAATCATATTTCTTGTTTACTTTCGTTGAAACTTTTTTCCAAAAATAATTTAAGCGTGATTGAACAATTGTCAGAACAGGCTAAGTTGGAAAAAATCAATTACAATAAGGATGTTTCTTTAAATAGAGAAGTTTTAAAGAAACTGATCGATTTAACCGTGGTTTTATCAAAACAAGAACTGCCTTTTAGGGGTCATGATGAGTCTGATTCTTCCTTCAATCGAGGAAATTTGAAAGAAATATTGAGTTGCTAATAAGTTCTGATATAAATTTAAAGTCAATTTTTAAAATTCCTTTTTTTTTTTTTTTTTTTTTTTTTTTTTTTTGGACGGCTGGCCTCACCCTTCACAAACCCCACGAGCCGCCACTGATAAGTACGAAACTACAAATCATTAAATTTATAAAACTTTTAAAAAAAGGACGAGGAAAAACAACATGAAAGAAGACTTTTCTGAAACTCTTAAACAAGTTAAGACGTGAAAAGTTAGTTTTTCGAAGTAGAGGGAGGGGACAAAAAAAAAAAAAGTTTGAAAATTGAATAAAAAGTAATTTAGTGTACCCGATCCGTTTCGTTCAGGATTTTGTTTGTAAAAGACAGTTTTAATATTAAAATTTTGTCAGATAGGATGTTGAAAACGATTATCTACTTTATAAACAAAAGTTGTTTTTATATAGCTAATTTTGATTTGAGAATTTTTGTGTGCCGTTTCATTAAGTAATAGGCACTTCTCAAATCTAAATGTCATTTTTAACATTTTGTATTCCTTACGATTATTTGTAAATTTGGAGGGTGTTTTGTATGAAGTTTAAGGTTTCTTCATAATGGATCCCAGGTAATGATGATGATGATGTGAAGGGGTGGAACTGAATGAATCTCCCACCCTTTCTTTCATGTCCTTTTGAACGGCGTTGGTACTTCGTCCTCCCCAAACTACGTTTTTGTCCCTCAAATCCTTTTATCTTCACCCCCTTCTAGGAAAGGAAGGATTAGGAGCTTTACTCTTCCGTCGGGCCCGATGCCAAACAAGATATATTGTTAAACGACCGGTCAAACAGATGCGACTGTTTTTAGGGTTTAAAAAAAATTTTGGGGTGGGGTTTTCAAAATTCGATTTATAGATTTGTTTACGAAACAGGGAGAAATTGTTCTCCAAACTTATATTTTTTGACATTTTGTTTTGTTCTAACTTTCAAGAATTCAGATTTGTGTTTCTGACCCCCTAAGTAGTAGCTGACCCTGACGAAACTTGTTCAAAAAATTTTTTTCTCTCCCTCAAAAATATCGGAAAAACGATGTCATTACCGATGAATTTTGACGAGAGAAAAATACAGAGACCGCAATAAATCGTAATCTTCCGAGCCCATAAATCAGATAAAAAAAACCTTTTTATATACAATGATAGATGTGGAAGAAAACACGCATAAAATTTCAGGAAAAAATTTCTTCTCTTAAAAATATCAAGAATACTGCATCTCTTCTGCAATATGTAATATTCACGTCGTTCGTGGGGTAGGGAAAAAAGTGAAGGTGAAAAAGGGGATCTGACTTGAGAAATCATAAATGAGGGCTCTTAATAATGACGAGGGAATATCAATCGATGCAAATATTCATATTTGAATCATTCATGGGGATTCTACATATCCCATTGTTTAACCTTTTGAAATTCACCTTTTTTTCTGAGAAGTCTTCGTCCCCAAGATAAATGACGATTCGAACAGAAGGGCAACACCCACCTCTCAGACTCTCGTTAGGAAAGTCTTCTCAAACTGTTGAGACAATGGCACCCCCTTAATGGCTCCCATTAATTCCCAACTAAACAATTAGCAGCTCTCGGGAATTCCATCGCAAATTACACCCAACAATTGTCCTCAAAGAGTCCCGCCGCAGGTTTTTGAATAAAACAAGGGGGGTTCTCTTTTTTATATCTTTTTTTTATTCGTTTGAAGTCAAATGTGGTTAACTCAAACAAGGGTAAAAGCTTCCAAACGAAATTATTTTAAAAAACAATTTCCCCATATCGGAAAACGTCACGTACGATCCCACGACTTCTCACTCAATACCGGCCCTAGTAATAATCCTGTAACGATGAAAAACCCGGAGGGGAAAAGAAGAGAAAAAGAGACATCCGAAATGATTTATAGTTAATATCTTTCACTTTATTGCCTTTTGTTACTTCGAGGAAAAATCCAGTTTATTCCATTAAGTCGTTACTCCTTCCTTATTTTACCTTTCAACTAAATACCCTTTGAAGTTTTTCTCCAATTTTGCATTTTCTTTTCTTCTTGAGTGTGCTGAAATCTTGGAGAAAGAATCGCTTCTAAACGATGCTAAAAACCGCAGTTATATCATGTTTTGAATTTGCTCCCAGTTTACAATAATTGTCTGCGGTTAGGAAAAACATTCTGACAAATAATTAACCAATAATGGAGAAAGAAATGACCGTGATAACGAGGCAATCATTTTTTTCTTGACACTGTGCCTAAATCTCCGAGAGATTTAGTGGATAGAGCGGGAAGCCGGAAACAAACAGTCTCCCTAAACGGCCGCCACCGTTCTCCTAGAGATAGAGCCACCTCATTATTGGTTTTTTAATTTTTATGACTGGTTTGCTGTCATGGCAATACTCTGCATTTTTATTTTATGCGTATGTATTCCGCAAGAGGGTGATTTTACTATGAAATAATTAACCAATAATGGAGGAAGAAATAACGGGTATCTCACGACTCGTTTCGGCTTAAAAAGCCTCGTCAGGTGAGCTATTCCTTAGGCTTAAACCACTCGTGAGATACCCGTTACCACATTCATTTCTTCCTACATTTTTGGTTAATTATTTGATAGCAAAATCACCCCCCTAGCGGAATACATACGTAATAAAAATTAAAATGTAAAAACTTAAGCTTTCATCTTTAGTAAACATTCATAAATTTAAATGCAAACTCGATTTATAGAATTTTTTATTTATTTTAATCATTAAAATTATGACATTTTTCCGGCTTTTTAGAGGAAAAAGTTTTTTTCCCTTCTCTCTCTCTCTATTTTTGCACAAAAGACCCAAGTGTTGAAACAAATTCATTTGAAGGCCTTGAGACCCTCCTTCTACCCGATATCAAACTTTTTTTTTCTTTTTCTTTTTTTCGTTTTTCCCTCAAAATCTAAGGGTCTGCTATTTACAAAACTTGGTAGCTTTTTATTCATTTTTTTGGTAGATTCATAGGTATATTTTTTTAGTGTAAATTTAAGTATCCTTGGTAACCATGTGGGCTGAAATTGATTTAACGATCAGAAATCCGATTTATTCGCCTTTTCTATCTTTTGTGAAAGAGTAGCTCCTTGTCAAAGATGACGGAAATAATAAGCCATAGTGTACAATTTTTTGCCTTCATCATTCTTTGTTGAGTACAAAGAGATAGCACAGTTAACATGAGGGTTGCAGGTAGGATTAACCCCGAAAAAAAAATACAGTTTCATCCCTCAAGGTTTGTTTAACCCGTCGAAAATTTTCTTTCGGAATCTCCCCCTTGACTTGAAAAGGTCCAATGAACGTCGGATTCCGTATTAAACGGTAGAGAAACCTTTGACAAAAGAACTGTTTTTTAATCTTTTCCTCCCCGGCATCCAAATCTTCTAAACTTCTCAAAACCTCTCCGGAACAATGGATGTCACTTTAGCATTTTTACTTCATCCTTTTTCCACAGTAAAAGCCACATTGTGACCCACCCGGTGCCCGGAGACCCCCACCTGTGCACCCATTTATGACAGGGTTGCATTTCGAATACTTAAACAGGTAATAAATTATTTTTGCTTCTTATAAAAAAAAAAAGAGTTTCTAGCTTGACAAAATTTGTACTTTTCATGATGATTTCCTTAATGAAGTTATTGTGATACCCTCCACATCGGGTTTTGGGGAAGGTCTTCCGGTTTATGCCCGCTTCCGCGCCTCAAGTAATTCTTACCTGGGTTGACCCATATTCTTCCCATATCCGCGCCGTGCGTCTCGTTCCGCACCTAAGGGTAGATTTAGGGCTTTTCTTAAATGCAGCAAGGGATATGGTCAAAAAAGCCCAAAACGCCACTCTACTGTTCTCTCCCTACTGGCTAACTCTAAAGCTCACTCCTGGAGTAGCAGAATACAACTACTCAACACCCTAACTACGTCATCAGGCTTGAAACTGGCACTCCTAAACTGTCTGTGAAGGTGGTCAAATTGACTTAGGGGTGGCTGTGCCAAGTGCTTCGAATGTCAACCAATAGGCTCCCCGTAAATGCTATGATAGACACTTAGAACTAGACCATTTGAGAACGAAATTTCAAAATATAACGATATTTTGTTTATATTCGGCTTATTTTATTGTAACTATTTTCACAGGCGCGGAAGTGGGACAATTTTATACTTGGGGCGCGGAAGTGGGAAGAAAAATTAAAAATCCAGACTAGGCGCGGAAATGGGAGGCGCGGAAAAGGGAACACACCGGGTCTTCCAGACCCGGAGGGTCAGAATTTTCATTTTACCTATCTCAACATTGTCTGTGGTTCCGTCCGGCCGTCCGTTGCATTTTTCCTGTACATTTTACGGCCACAGTTTCCAACTGATTTTCATCAAATTTTCACACAACCTTCCTGAATTGTTGAACATGAAATTATCGTCTGCGATTTTTGAATTCGAAAAAATGGCGGAGATATGCACGTTTGAAATTTTAAAAACTGCGCTGCGGCCGACGTTTTTCCGATTTTCACCAAATTTTTGCCAAATGCTCCTTATATTTTTTAAAAATTTTTGGTGTCAAAAAATTATCAATTTTCTACATTAATCATCACTCTAGTAGGGAGAAATTTCCTACGTCCACCCATTACGAGAGGGACCTCCCTTAAGCAAAAATCCCAATATTTTACCTTGACACTTAAAAAGTTTTTGAAAAAAAACTTTAAAAATTTTCGGAAAAAAAGCGCAAAGTTAAAAAAAAAAAAAAAAAAAACTGGAAAAGTCGAAAAAAAAAAAATTCAAAAATTTTTCGTTCGTAAAAAAATTTAAAAAAAAATTAGTAAATTTTTCGGAAAAAAAACTCGTAAAATTGTCGAAAAAAAACATGGAAAATTTTCGAAAAAATACTTCCCACTACCGTTATACCTCCCCCTCCGTAATACTTCCCCTCCCTTATACTTCCCCCTCATATACTTCCCCCTTTTATATTGTTTCTCTCTAAGGAAGTTTTCGTTGGAAGCTCTCAAACTAGTACTTTAGATAGGCCTAAAAATGTATAAGTTCCTACTCCCCCCCCCCCCCCACCTAAGCACTGAGAGAACTGTGTGCGTTATGACGTTATTGTGTTCGCCCCGTTGAGGCTCGGATCTAATTAAGGGCGAAGCTCTATTTGTATCCTTATTCGCCTGAAGCGTGTGTATTGATCTACGTAATTAAACCATTGTTAGTATTATTATAAGCGGAGGGAAAATCACAAGGTGTTAAATAGGTTTATACGAGGAAACGTCCTGATATAGGAATCTAATTAAAGGAAATTATGAACTGAAGTATACACAATAATGAAGATGAAAGGGTTGTAAATCAGTTTTGGAAATCCCCAACCCTTCTTTTGATTTCCGTTCATTTCACTAATTCGAGTATATTTGACGTCGTTATTCCTCCAGTTGGAACGTGAGTTCCATCCGGGACATGTCGATTGAAAAATGACTCATTTCGAATCGTGATTTAATAACTGTTTTCACCCCTTCTCGTTATCGAGGGCGTCAATATGTCACCTCTGGCGCATGATTCAACAAAGTCACTTCCCAAAAAATTTTTGACGGAAATTCTTCTGTTTTCGTCATAAAAAAGTCTCATCATAGTCCCAAAACTACCTAATCTCGTCATAAAGTAGAGGAGAAAGAAAGAACCTTCATAATTACGTGCGTACTTGAAAATTATGACGAAATGTCTCTATGACGAAAAGAAATTAAGACGAGTGGTTTTTATCAAAACACACATTTTTTAATTACTTTTTTTTTATCTTTCGCCATAAACGGAAATCATCATTAATTATACAACCAATCGTGATGGCGAGGACAATGTTAAGGGCAGCCGCCTTTGGCTAGTGATAGAATGAGGTACTCTCTGACGTTATCTCAAAATCAAAATGATGGGAATGACCCGGAGGGAGAGTCGAGCTCGTCCTAATTACTTATCGTCCTAGAGACATTTCGGTAATTATGACGAGATGTACGTAGTTAAATTCAATTATGAGGAATGTTACAATCCTTCCTCTATTTCATGATGAGCTTTTGTGCTAAAATTATGACAACACTTTTTATGACCCACTTTCTTTCAATAACTGCGCTAAACTATAAATCAGTATTACCAACCTCTTCGCAACGTTTACAAGATTAACCTTCCCGAAGACTGAATAATTCAAAATGAAAAATAGGCATACTGAATGAATAAATGAAAGATTTTCACTGATAATTTACGTTTTATAAAATATCTACTAGTTCTATGGATTCAGTTGATAGCACTCAAGGAGAATAAAAAAAAATTTTTTTTGACCGGTGCTTAAGGTAGTTTTTATTTCGAACGGAAATATTGAAAAGATTTTTTTAATGCCTTTTTTATAATGGTGGACAAAAAGATTGAACGGGTTTCTTATTTCATTTCCGTCGCTCTCTTTCTGCGTACACCTGTAGAAGCGATTAGGACAAAACACACACTTCCTGGGGGCCGAGAGCGGTAAGATGAAACTTCCTTTTTTAAAACCCCCCTATTATCTACCTGTCAACAATTTTCTTTCTTTCAAAAATAATAGAAGTAAAAAATCGAACGAAAATTTTTAAGACTAAAAATGGGGTAAAAATTGTTATTTCCTATCGGCTTCTCCAAATTTTTTTTAATAAAAAACAAACTAGACTCCTCCTTCGTTAGGAAAGTTTTGGATAAAGTATCAACGAACAGTTTCCCGCTAAAGACGGCGGGTCATTTGACCCTGTGGGGCCTAAAAGACCCTTCAAGAAATCATAGCGCAGTGTAACAGAATTCTTTAATTAGGAAAACGCTAAATGTCAATTTATTGAATAAATCAATGGAGTTGTAAATTAGGTAATTTCTTTTCTATTCGTTCTCTCAGGAAATTTGATTCTTATCGTTGTTCCGACACAGTTTGATATTTAAATAGAAAAAAAAATTGAAAAGAGGGGAGTTTTTAAGTTGTAGATATTCTTTTAAAGTTTTCTTTAAAGAGACCTCATTACGACATGAGTCCTTTATTATAATTCAAGCTTATTGAGATGAAGACTATTATTCCGTCAGCAAAGCCTACTTCCTGTGAAAAAAGGAATAAGAATAAAAGAAGTTGAATGAACAAAACGAATTTCGAAGGAGGGGAGCTCGCCCTATAATCATCGCTATTTTCAGATAATCACAACTCTGTGGGAATACATTTTTTTCAAACCCTTATAAGGATTTCAAGACCTTTTCAAGTTCTAAAACGTGAGATTTATCGAAGAAAGTCATTCAGAAAAATTCAAGTTAGATAAAAAGAGTTTAAAATGACATTTTTTCTTGTCAAAAAATGAAATTGAATTTTCGGATATTTTTAAGTTAAAATCATCAATAAAATTTTCAAGCTTTAGAGAAATAAAGTCTTAATAAAAACGTTCTCTCGGTTGAGCCAAAATAACGATTTCATTCGTGAAAAAATACATAATTTAGCGAAGTGGCAATTTTTTCCCTTCCCACGTCTTTATAAGAGTGATATATTCGAGTGTAAAAATATTGCTTTGACGATCGATGCGGAATGTTATTTTTCCCATATTGGATTCTTCATAATGTCCACGGGGATAATACTTGTGCGTAGGATGGAAGAGACAATTAGACAAATAGGGACACGTGTATCTTTTTTCCCCCCAGAGCTGTCATACGAGATGTTACTAATTAGACTATTGAGCTTTTTTTCTGGAGTGGCAAAAAACGATACCATTCGTTTCGAGGCTAATTGGAGTGGAGGGATTCCCTTTTAAAGTAATAGGCTTGGTGATTGGGATAAATTTTGTAAGTGGAACCTATACGGCTCAACAAACCTATTTTTGCATGAAATATCTCATTGTTTTTATTTTTTATAACTGATGAATCATTTATCTGTTTATACCGAAAGTTATGTTCTATTAATTTGTGATCTTTAGTTCCCAAACACTTCCAACGAAAACTTCTTTAAAGAGAAGTGAAAATATAGGAGGGGAAGTATAACGGAGGGGGTATAAGGACGAAGTATAAATGAGGGGAAGCATAACCGAGGGGAAGTAACGGAGGGGGGAAGTATAACGGAGGGGGAATTTTTTGTTCCAAGTTTTTTTGGAAAACTTTTTAATTTTGTTTTTCAAAATTTTCCGAGTTTTTTGTTTGAAAAATTTTCCGGTTTTTTTTCAAAAATTTTTTAAGTTTTTTTTTTTTTTTCAAATTAGAAATAATGGGATTTTGCCCAAAAGAGGTCCCTCTCGTAAGGCGTGGAAGTATGAAATTTCTCCCTACTAAAATGATAATTATTAAAAAATGATAATTTTTTACACCAAAATTCTTAAAAAATATAAAGAGTTATTGGAGAAAATTTGGTGAAAATCGAACCAACGCCAACGTTCGGCCACAGCGAATTTTTTAAATTTCAAACAGACTCCATTTTTCGAAATTCAAAATCGCCCTCGTTAAATTTTGTTGAAGTTTTGCAGTAATACCTCAACTTTTAGCTCGCACCCCATATTTGAATTAAAGGCCTAACCCGCCACTCACCCAAGAGGTTTTTTAAAATTTCTTCGCATGGTCTGACAAAAATAATTAAGTACCTTTTTTTTTAACTAGGGTGCAAAAGTTGATGCTTCTTGAGCCTATATAATTAAAAATATGGAAATAGGTTGAGGTATAATTTGATGAATTATAAAATTTACACAGTTGAAAGTTAAGGAGTAAATCCTAAGTACTTGAAATTCATACACGCAACATTAGAATTCTCCGGGCGTAGAAGTGCCACTTGTAACCACTCAAGAGCCTCTCTTCAAACTTAAAGAGACAGATGTAAACAACATTTTAATGAAATCTCATCTTTTTTCCCTTCTATAAATTTTTTTTAAAGAAAAAAACACTCGTTCATCATGGGAATTATGAGTTCTGAGTGGAAAACCGCAGCCTTTTGCGGTCGGACGGGTTCAGGAGGCGACCTGAAAAATTAAATCTGACCAGGTGTCTCAAAAAGCTTTTATAGAAAAGAGTTCCTTGTTTTCGGAAGTAGAGAAAAAAAAAGAAAAAACGTTTTCCGGACGAGTTACCTTGATACTCGTAGACCGCAGACACCCCGGGATCCACCCTATCGAAACCCATCCGGAGATTCCCATTTAAGATTATCTCCGAGATACATATTATGTATATATTCGAAGATTCTAATCTAATTTATGCATCTCGCCTTTTAGACAGCGATACGCCCAAATTATTTGTTATTGAATAAATAATAAAAATTACACTTATTTAAAATCTTCAACCGAGCAACAAATCACCCGAAAAATACAGAAGTTTAGACAACTCGGAAAAGGAAGGATACATACATAAAGTTCCGGAAAAATACCGGGCGCCACAGACAAAACTAGGGTAATTTACAAGTTGATGAGTTTGTGCTCATTTGTCTTCTTGCCAGCAAAGATCGAGTGGCTTGTTTTCAAATGAATTAATTTCACTCTGAAAAGGTAATTTCTTCCTAAAAGAATAAGGATTTGTCTACTATAATTTCAATGCGAATTTATCACATTTATGATCATAATTTATATAGAAGAAAAAGTTAGAGAAGTAGCATCGAGATGGATTGTTCTATCATTGAAGTTGGAAAAGTCCGGAAATTAGATCATTTTTTTATTGATACGAATGAGATATCCCAAATATGATGGAAGGGTTCAAGAGGTTACGGAGGGAGAAGCATCTGGATCAAGATAATGTTAGATCAAGAGAAGACGTTGTCTGGATTTGGAATCCTTTTCTCAAAAGGTTTACGATCGTCTCTGAATAGGCTTCTTATCATGCAAACCGGGCCAGTTTAAATGCATCCACATGCTTCTTATTTTTTTATTTATCAGGACGTAATTATTTTCTGCCGCACATCTTCATTTTATATTCCCCTTCTCTAATGTCTGAAAGGGAGATGACAGAAGAAGGGAGGGTTCATTTAAATAAATAAAGAGGGCTCTATAGGCGAAATTAAAGCGAGGCTTTTCTCGTTAGACATAACTTAAAAAGGGACTAATTAGTATGAATAGGACAACATTTAAAAACAAAAAAAGGAAAAATGTTCATTTTTTACATCATATGAAAAGTGCCTGCATTTAAGAAACAACAGGTTATTCTAGTTAGGTTAGAATCGAACAAATGCGGTCACCCTATATTTCTATAATCCACGCTATGCTTTTTCCGTTATTGTTCTATTGTTTTTTCTTCTTTTTTTTTTCAACTATTGTTTTTTTTCCGTTTATTATGTTTTTCTGTTATTGCTTAGTTACAAACTATTTTAATTTTCTCAAGCAGATGTTATTGGATTATTCATTTTCAGGTTTTGGGGGTCTCCCAGTGTTTCGCCATTTTAACTTCCTTAAAGAAGTTATTGTGATACCCTCCATGTAGGGTTTTCGGGGAAGGGTCTTCCAGACCCCGGAGGGTCAAATCGAATATCTATACCGATTCAACTTTGTCTGTGGTGCCGGCCGTCCGTAGCATTTTTTTCCGGAACACTTTACGGCACAATTTTCACCGAATTGTCTTTAGTCGGTGAACAAGATCTAACGAGGGCGATTTTGAATTTCGAAAAAATGGCGGAGATATGTCTGTTTGAAATTTTAAAAATTCGCTGGCATTTTTTACATTAATTAATAATTATTATTTTAGTATGAAAATTCCATACTTCCACGCCTAACGAGAGGGACCTCTCTTTGGGCAAAATCCCATTTTCTACCTTGATACTTAGATAAATTAAAAAAAAAAACTATTAGGTGTACAAAATGAAACTCAGCCACAGGGTAATTTGAATTTTGTAGATTTTAGCCGAGTTTCATTTTGTACACCTAGTAGTTCATTTTTTCAAAATTTTGAACATTTTAGGCGTTAAAGTCCATCAAAAGTTGACCTTCTCCGTGTAAGAAGGTTATTGAAGTATAACCATTAAGAAGGTTTTTTTAAAGGCTTGTAAATCGTAAAGCGTTACAGATATTGAAAAAATGCACTAAATAAAATCTGTTGGAAATTTAATTTCTTTAATTTTTATTCTATTTATTTTTTCTCTAGGACGCACTATTTTCAAGATAATTTATTTTAAAAAAAATTATTTTCCGAAAATGGTGCATCCTAGAAAAAAATAATTAAGTGCAAATTTATAGAGAATTAAATTTCCTACAAGTTTTATTTATTAGGTGTACAAAATGAAACTCAGCCACAGGGTAAATTTGAATTTTGTAGATTTTAGCCGAGTTTCATTTTGTACACCTAATAAAAAAATTTTCGGAAAAAGCGTAAATTTAAAAAAGAAAACTCGGAAATTTTTCAAAAAAAACTTATAAAATTTAAAAAAAAAATCCCCCTCCGTTACACTTCCCTTTCCCTTATACATCCCCCTCCTATATTTTTACTTCTCTTTAAGGAAGTTTTCGTTGGAAGCTCTTCAAACTAGTATTTTCCGAACACTTCACTGCTGATTTTTGTCAAATTTCCACAGAATCCTTCCTCATCTTGCGAAAGTTGATAGCTTTTTTTCGAAAATTGCAAAATGTCGGTTAAGCCCTATAGAACAGGTTCGGAGCAATGAGTTTGAAAACCTTAAGGATATTTCTTGGTCCATTACCGAGAACTCTTCAATTTAGATGTTTTTATTGATCCAAGTGAAGCGGTTTTACTTAATTATGGCAATCTTCCCGTAACAAGTTCAACTGATTTAACCGGTCGTTTATTGATCAAATCCAATAACCTGGCTACCTCCGCCGCTCCCGATAAAATTGCGGATGGTACAACACTTCGGTAAACTTTGTTTTTTCAATCGAAGTTTGTTTTTCTTCAAAAATATTCTCAATTAGTAAATTCAATTTAGACCTCTATTTCGTCGCATGTTCTATAATCACGGAAAAACCCTTTTTTCCTCTACGGTCACACCATTTTCACATCATACGTGCCAGATGAATTATCTCATTTTCCATTTTGACACTAACGGCAAATGTATAATTACTACGGTTTTTTTTGCAGCCATCTATCAAACTGGTCAAAAATTTGATCAAATCGCATCAAATACGTATAGTTACGCATTTCATACTTCCAAAAATTACGTCCGCCATTTTTACCCTATAAAATACTATTCAGAAACCACAACACAAGGATAAGTTGCGAAATCATTAGGGTAAAAAAAATAAAGATCCATTTTTATTTAAATCAAGTCCACGTACATAAAATGCACTCTAACTTATGGTCGGTGACAATTGCTCGCAATATAGATCGGGCTAGATACGAGATTTACCTCGTATAATTCGTTTTGATGGATCACGAAAGGTATCGATCCCTAGCTTTGAGATTGCTTTTTAACCCATTCAATACGGAGAGCGAGTAAAGGCG
>JACGAQ010000956.1:0-78590 GCA_014119065.1 Orius insidiosus
CGTGAAAGGTATTAAAAAATTCATCCGATACATATCGGGAAACAAACCGATATATCAAATGATATATCGGAACCTTCGATATATATCAAAGACCAATATATCGGCACCAATATACGATATATATCGCCCATCCGTACGTAAGAAGCTTACAAAAAATTGTGAAATTTTCTTTTTTTTCCCCTCCCAGATACGCCATAAGTCAGATTGTTCCACGTACTTCGCATTCAATATCGTCCTATGGTCATCAAGTTTTATCTTCAGTTCATCACCTTCGCCGAACATACGATTTGCGAGATCAAAATAATCGGCGACTACATTCTCGAATCATTTGAAGCCCATAAAACGCTCAAAACGACCCTTACAGCGAAGAAATTCTTTGTAAAAAAATTAAAGATGTCGTAAAAACATCACAACGAGTTTTAAGGTGACAAAAACTGAACTTTTTGCTAATTTTTGGAAAGTTTTTTTAGTTTTTTTGGGAAAAAACCGAACTTTTGCTGATTTTTTGGAAAGTTTTTCTTCAGTTTTTGGCCAAAAAAACCGCACTTTAGCTGATTTTTTTTTTTTCAAGTGTCTTTAGTTTTTTGGCCAAAAACTGCACTTTTTTTTGATTTTTTTTGATTTTTTCAAGTTTCTTTAGTTTTTTGGCCAAAAACCGCACTTTTTGCTGATTTTTTTTTTTTTTTCAAGTTTCTTTAGTTTTTTGCCAAAAACTGACTTTTTTTGATTTTGGAAAGTTAGTTTTTTTGGCAAAAAACCAAACTTTTTTGCTGATTTTTGGAAAGTTTTCAGTTTTTGGCCAAAAAAAAACCGCACTTTTGCTAATTTTTTGGAAATTTCTTCAGTTTTTGGCCAAAAAACTGCACTTTTTGCTAATTTTGGAAAGTTTTTTTTAGTTTTTTTTGGGATACCAAACTTTTTGCTGATTTTTTGGCCAAAAACTGCACTTTTTTCTGATTTTTTTTTCAAGTTTCTTTAGTTTTTTGGCCAAAAACTGCACTTTTTCTGATTTTTGGAAAGTTTCTTTAGTTTTTTGGGCAAAAAACCAAACTTCTGCTGATTTTTGGAAAGTTTTTCAGTTTTTGGCCAAAAAAAAACCGCACTTTTTGCTAATTTTTGGAAATTTCTTCAGTTTTTGGCCAAAAAACTGCACTTTTGCTAATTTTTGAAATTTTTTTTAGTTTTTTTTTGGGAAAAACCGAACTTTTTGCTGATTTTTTGGCCAAAACTGCACTTTTTTCTGATTTTTTTTTCAAGTTTCTTAAGTTTTTTGGCCAAAAAAACCGCACTTATTGCTGATTTTTTTTTCAAGTTTCTTTAGTTTTTTGGCCAAAAACTGCACTTTTTTTCTGATTTGGAAAGTTTCTTTAGTTTTTGGGCAAAAACCAAATTCTTGCTGATTTTTGGAAAGTTTTTCAGTTTTTTGGCCAAAAAAAAAACCGCACTTTTGCTAATTTTTGGAAATTTCTTCAGTTTTTGGCCAAAAACTGCACTTTTTGCTAATTTTGGAAATTTTTTTTAGTTTTTTTTTGGGAAAAACCGAACTTTTTGCTGATTTTTTGGCCAAAAACTGCACTTTTTCTGATTTTTTTCAAGTTTCTTAAGTTTTTTGGCCAAAAAACCGCACTTATTGCTGATTTTTTTTTTTTTCAAGTTTCTTTAGTTTTTTGGCCAAAAACTGCACTTTTTTTCTGATTTTTGGAAAGTTTCTTTAGTTTTTGGGCAAAAAACCAAACTTCTTGCTGATTTTTGGAAAGTTTTTCAGTTTTTGGCCAAAAAAAAACCGCACTTTTTGCTAATTTTGGGAAATTTCTTCAGTTTTTGACAACGAAGTTTTAAGGTGACGCAGCATTTTTAATTTGTGCTATTTAACAAAATGCTTTCCAAAGCCTTCTGAATATTTTTTTTTTTTTTTAGATTTTTAAAAATTTTCAAGCGTATTTTTATATTCATTTATTAACCGTGATAACTGGGACAACTGGAATTTTATGTACGTCCACCTACGTCATTACGGTATGTCGAGTAACCAAGGGAAGGTTATAAAAAATTTTAGGCACCAGAGAGCACCATGAAAGACGTCATCGGTTTTTTTCGCTATGCTCCTCCCAGAATTTGCGTCTCCGCTTCCTATTGTTATTACGGCCAACTTTTAACAACTTACGTAGGTACCTTAAAAAAAAAACTGCCGTAAAAAGGGATTTTTGGTCAAAAATGCCCTAAAAAGGCAATTTTGGTCAAAAATACCTTAAAAAAAAAAACTGCCGTAAAAAGGTGATTTTGGTCAAAAATGCCCTAAAAAGGCAATTTTGGTCAAAATTCCTTAAGAAATGCTTCCTTAAAAAGCGATTTTTGGTTTAAAAAATGCCGATTTTTGGTCAATAATGCCTTAAAAAGGCGATTTTTGGTCAAAAATACCTTAAAAAAAACTGCCGTAAAAAGGTGATTTTTGGTCAAAAATGCCCTAAAAAGGAATTTTGGTCAAAAATGCCTTAAGAAATGCTTCCTTAAATAGGCGATTTTTGGTTTAAAAAATGACGATTTTTGGTCAATAATGCCTTAAAAAGTCGATTTTTGGTCAAAAATACCTTAAAAAAAACTGCCGTAAAAAGGTGATTTTTGGTCAAAATGCCTAAAAGGCGATTTTTGGTCAAAAACCTTAAAAAAAACTGCCGTAAAAAGGTTTTTGGTCAAAAATGCCCTAAAAAGGAATTTTGGTCAAAAATCCTTAAGAAATGCTTCCTTAAAAGGCGATTTTTGGTTTAAAAATGACGATTTTGGTCAATAATGCCTTAAAAAGTCGATTTTTGGTCAAAAACCTTTAAAAAAAAACTGCCGTAAAAAGGTGATTTTTGGTCAAAAATGCCCTAAAAAGGAATTTTTGGTCAAAAATGCCTTAAGAAATGCTTCCTTAAAAGGCGATTTTTGGTTTAAAAATGACGATTTTTGGTCAATAATGCCTTAAAAAGTCGATTTTTGGTCAAAAACCTTTAAAAAAAAACTGCCGTAAAAAGGTGATTTTTGGTCAAAAATGCCCTAAAAAGGAATTTTGGTCAAAAATGCCTTAAGAAATGCTTCCTTAAATAGGCGATTTTTGGTTTAAAAATGACGATTTTTGGTCAATAATGCCTTAAAAAGTCGATTTTTGGTCAAAAATACCTTTAAAAAAAAACTGCCGTAAAAAGGTGATTTTTGGTCAAAAATGCCCTAAAAAGGAATTTTTGGTCAAAAATGCCTTAAGAAATGCTTCCTTAAAGGCGATTTTTGGTTTAAAAATGACGATTTTTGGTCAATAATGCCTTAAAAAGTCGATTTTGGTCAAAAATACCTTTAAAAAAACTGCCGTAAAAAGGTGATTTTTGGTCAAAAATGCCCTAAAAAAATTTTTGGTCAAAAATGCCTTAAGAAATGCTTCCTTAAATAGGCGATTTTTGGTTTAAAAAATGACGATTTTTGGTCAATAATGCCTTAAAAAGTCGATTTTGGTCAAAAATACCTTTAAAAAAAAACTGCCGTAAAAAGGTGATTTTTGGTCAAAAATGCCCTAAAAAGGAATTTTTGGTCAAAAATGCCTTAAGAAATGCTTCCTTAAATAGGCGATTTTTGGTTTAAAAAATGACGATTTTTGGTCAATAATGCCTTAAAAAGTCGATTTTTGGTCAAAAATACCTTTAAAAAAAAACTGCCGTAAAAAGGTGATTTTTGGTCAAAAATGCCCTAAAAAGGAATTTTGGTCAAAAATGCCTTAAGAAATGCTTCCTTAAATAGGCGATTTTTGGTTTAAAAAATGACGATTTTTGGTCAATAATGCCTTAAAAAGGATTTTTGGTCAAAAATACCTTTAAAAAAAACTGCCGTAAAAAGGTGATTTTTGGTCAAAAATGCCCTAAAAAGGAATTTTTGGTCAAAAGCCTTAAGAAATGCTTCCTTAAATAGGCGATTTTTGGTTTAAAAAATGACGATTTTTGGTCAATAATGCCTTAAAAAGTCGATTTTTGGTCAAAAATACCTTTAAAAAAAAACTGCCGTAAAAAGGTGATTTTTGGTCAAAAATGCCCTAAAAAGGAATTTTGGTCAAAATGCCTTAAGAAATGCTTCCTTAAATAGGCGATTTTTGGTTTAAAAAATGACGATTTTTGGTCAATAATGCCTTAAAAAGTCGATTTTTGGTCAAAAATACCTTAAAAAAAACTGCCGTAAAAAGGTTTTTTGGTCAAAAATGCCCTAAAAAGGAATTTTGGTCAAAATGCCTTAAGAAATGCTTCCTTAAATAGGCGATTTTTGGTTTAAAAAATGACGATTTTTGGTCAATAATGCCTTAAAAAGTCGATTTTTGGTCAAAAATACCTTTAAAAAAAAACTGCCGTAAAAAGGTGATTTTTGGTCAAAAATGCCCTAAAAAGGAATTTTGGTCAAAAATGCCTTAAGAAATGCTTCCTTAAATAGGCGATTTTTGGTTTAAAAAATGACGATTTTTGGTCAATAATGCCTTAAAAAGTCGATTTTTGGTCAAAAACCTTTAAAAAAACTGCCGTAAAAAGGTGATTTTTGGTCAAAATGCCCTAAAAAGGAATTTTGGTCAAAAATACCTTAAAAAATGCCGTAAAAAGGATTTTGGTCAAAATGCCCTAAAAAGGAATTTTGGTCAAAAATTCCTTAAAATGCTTCCTTAAAAGGCGATTTTGGTTTAAAAAATGCGATTTTTGGTCAATAATGCCTTAAAAAGGCGATTTTTGGTCAAAAATACCTTTAAAAAAAAACTGCCGTAAAAAGGTGATTTTTGGTCAAAAATGCCCTAAAAAGGCAATTTTGGTCAAAACCTTAAAAAAACTGCCGTAAAAATTTTGGTCAAAAATGCCGGCATTTTGGTCAAAAATTCCTTAAGCTCCTTAAAAAGGCGATTTTGGTTTAAAAATGCGATTTTTGGTCAATAATGCCTTAAAAAGGCGATTTTTGGTCAAAAATACCTTAAAAAAAACTGCCGTAAAAAGGTGATTTTTGGTCAAAAATGCCCTAAAAAGGAATTTTGGTCAAAAATGCCTTAAGAAATGCTTCCTTAAAGGCGATTTTTGGTTTAAAAAATGACGATTTTTGGTCAATAATGCCTTAAAAAGTCGATTTTTGGTCAAAAATACCTTTAAAAAAAACTGCCGTAAAAAGGTGATTTTTGGTCAAAAATGCCCTAAAAAGGCAATTTTGGTCAAAAATACCTTAAAAAAAATGCCGTAAAAAGGCATTTTGGTCAAAAATGCCCTAAAAAGGCAATTTTGGTCAAAATTCCTTAAAAATGCTTAAAAAGGCGATTTTGGTTTAAAAATGCCGATTTTTGGTCAATAATGCCTAAAAAGGCGATTTTGGTCAAAAATGCCTTAAAAATGCTTCCTTAAAGGCGATTTTTGGTTTAAAAAACGATTTTTGGTCAATAATGCCTAAAAAGTCGATTTTTGGTCAAAATACCTTAAAAAAAAACTGCCGTAAAAAGGTGATTTTTGGTCAAAATGCCGTAAAAAGGAATTTTGGTCAAAATGCCCTAAAAAGGCAATTTTGGTCAAAAAGAAATGCTTCCTTAAAAGCGATTTTTTGGTTTAAAAAATGACGATTTTTGGTCAATAATGCCTTAAAAAGTCGATTTTTGGTCAAAAATACCTTAAAAAAAACTGCCGTAAAAAGGTGATTTTGGTCAAAAATGCCCTAAAAAGGCAATTTTGGTCAAAAATGCCTTAAGAAATGCTTCCTTAAAGGCGATTTTTGGTTTAAAAATGACGATTTTTGGTCAATAATGCCTTAAAAAGTCGATTTTGGTCAAAAATACCTTAAAAAAAAACTGCCGTAAAAAGGTGATTTTTGGTCAAAAATGCCCTAAAAGGCAATTTTGGTCAAAAATACCTTAAAAAACTGCCGTAAAAAGGCATTTTGGTCAAAAATGCCCTAAAAAAATTTTGGTCAAAAATTCCTTAAGAAATGCTTCCTTAAAAAGGCGATTTTTGGTTTAAAAATGACGATTTTTGGTCAATAATGCCTTAAAAAGTCGATTTTTGGTCAAAAACCTTTAAAAAAAAACTGCCGTAAAAAGGTGATTTTTGGTCAAAAATGCCCTAAAAAGGCAATTTTGGTCAAAAATGCCTTAAGAAATGCTTCCTTAAAGGCGATTTTTGGTTTAAAAAATGACGATTTTTGGTCAAAATGCCTTAAAAAGGATTTTTGGTCAAAAATACCTTAAAAAAAAACTGCCGTAAAAGGTGATTTTTGGTCAAAAATGCCCTAAAAAGGCAATTTTGGTCAAAAATCCTTAAGAAATGCTTCCTTAAAAGGCGATTTTGGTTTAAAAATGCGATTTTGGTCAATAATGCCTTAAAAAGGCGATTTTTGGTCAAAAATACCTTAAAAAAAAACTGCCGTAAAAAGGTGATTTTTGGTCAAAAATGCCCTAAAAAGGCAATTTTGGTCAAAAATACCTTAAAAAAAACTGCCGTAAAAAGGCATTTTTGGTCAAAAATGCCCTAAAAGGCAATTTTGGTCAAAATTCCTTAAGAAATGCTTCCTTAAAAAGGCGATTTTTGGTTTAAAAATGCCGATTTTTGGTCAATAATGCCTTAAAAAGGCGATTTTTGGTCAAAAATACCTTAAAAAAAACTGCCGTAAAAAGGTGATTTTTGGTCAAAAATGCCCTAAAAAGGAATTTTGGTCAAAAATGCCTTAAGAAATGCTTCCTTAAAGGCGATTTTTGGTTTAAAAAATGACGATTTTTGGTCAATAATGCCTTAAAAAGTCGATTTTTGGTCAAAAATACCTTTAAAAAAAACTGCCGTAAAAAGGTGATTTTGGTCAAAAATGCCCTAAAAAGGCAATTTTGGTCAAAAATGCCTTAAGAAATGCTTCCTTAAAAGGCGATTTTTGGTTTAAAAATGACGATTTTTGGTCAATAATGCCTTAAAAAGTCGATTTTTGGTCAAAAATACCTAAAAAAAACTGCCGTAAAAAGGTGATTTTTGGTCAAAAATGCCCTAAAAGGAATTTTTGGTCAAAATACCTTAAAAATGCCGTAAAAAGGCATTTTTGGTCAAAAATGCCCTAAAAAGATTTTGGTCAAAAATCCTTAAAAAAAAGCGGGTTTAAAAGATTTTTGGTCAAAATGCCTTAAAAAGGCGATTTTTGGTCAAAAATACCTTAAAAAAAACTGCCGTAAAAAGGTGATTTTTGGTCAAAAATGCCCTAAAAAGGCAATTTTGGTCAAAATGCCTTAAGAAATGCTTCCTTAAAAATTTTTTGGTTTAAAAATGCGATTTTTGGTCAATAATGCCTTAAAACGATTTTTGGTCAAAAATACCTTTAAAAAAAAACTGCCGTAAAAAGGTGATTTTTGGTCAAAAATGCCCTAAAAAGGCAATTTTGGTCAAAAATACCTTTAAAAAAAACTGCCGTAAAAAGGATTTTTGGTCAAAAATGCCCTAAAAAGAATTTTGGTCAATTTTGGTCAAAAATTCCTTAAGAAATGCTCCTTAAAAAGGCGATTTTGGTTTAAAAAATGCCGATTTTTGGTCAAAATGCCCTAAAAAGGCGATTTTGGTCAAAAATGCCTTAAAAAAAAGCGATTTTTGGTTTAAAAATGAGATTTTTGGTCAAAATGCCTTAAAAAGTCGATTTTTTGGTCAAAAATGCCTTAAAAAAATGCCGTAAAAGTGATTTTTGGTCAAAAATGCCGTAAAAAGGCAATTTTTGGTCAAAAATGCCCTAAATTTTTGGTCAAAATAATGCCCTTAAAAAGGCGATTTTTGGTTTAAAAATGACGATTTTTGGTCAAAATGCCTTAAAAAAGCGATTTTTGGTCAAAAATACCTTTAAAAAAAAAACTGCCGTAAAAAGGTGATTTTTGGTCAAAAATGCCCTAAAAGGATTTTTGGTCAAAATGCCTTAAGAAATGCTTCCTTAAATAGGCGATTTTTGGTTTAAAAAATGACGATTTTTGGTCAAAATGCCTTAAAAGTATTTTTGGTCAAAAATACCTAAAAAAAATGCCGTAAAAAGGTGATTTTTGGTCAAAATGCCCTAAAAAGGCAATTTTGGTCAAAATACCTTTAAAAAAAACTGCCGTAAAAAGGCATTTTGGTCAAAATGCCCTAAAAAGAATTTTGGTCAAAAATGCCTTAAGAAATGCTTCTTAAAAAGGCGATTTTTGGTTTAAAAATGTTTTTGTCAATAATGCCTTAAAAAGTGATTTTTGGTCAAAAATACCTAAAAAAAAACTGCCGTAAAAAGGTGATTTTTGGTCAAAAATGCCCTAAAAAGGCAATTTTGGTCAAAAATGCCTTAAGAAATGCTTCCTTAAATAGGCGATTTTTGGTTTAAAAATGACGATTTTGGTCAAAATGCCTTAAAAAGGATTTTGGTCAAAAATACCTTAAAAAAAAACTGCCGTAAAAAGGATTTTTGGTCAAAAATGCCCTAAAAAGGAATTTTTGGTCAAAAATTCCTTAAGAAATGCTTCCTTAAATAGGCGATTTTTGGTTTAAAAAATGACGATTTTTGGTCAATAATGCCTTAAAAAGTCGATTTTTGGTCAAAAATACCTTTAAAAAAAAAACTGCCGTAAAAAGGGATTTTTGGTCAAAATGCCCTAAAAAGGCAATTTTGGTCAAAAATACCTTAAAAAAAAACTGCCGTAAAAAGGCAATTTTGGTCAAAAATGCCCTAAAAGGCAATTTTGGTCAAAATTCCTAAATGCTTCCTTAAAAGGCGATTTTCGGTTTAAAATGCCGATTTTTGGTCAATAATGCCTTAAAAAAATAAAAAATTTTTGGTCCGCCTTAAAAGGCATTTTTGGTCAAAATACCTTAAAAAAACTGCCGTAAAAGGTGATTTTTGGTCAAAATGCCCTAAAAGGAATTTTTGGTCAAAAATGCCTTAAGAAATGCTTCCTTAATAGGCGATTTTTGGTTTAAAAAATGACGATTTTTGGTCAATAATGCCTTAAAAAGTCGATTTTTGGTCAAAAATACCTTTAAAAAAAAACTGCCGTAAAAAGGTGATTTTTGGTCAAAATGCCCTAAAAAGGCAATTTTGGTCAAAAATACCTTAAAAAAAACTGCCTTAAAAAGGCATTTTGGTCAAAAAAAAAGGCATTTTGGTCAAAAATTCCTAAAAAAAAAGGCGATTTTGGTTTAAAAATGCCGATTTTGGTCAAAATGCCTAAAAGGCGATTTTTGGTCAAAAATGCCTTAAGAAATGCTTCCTTAAATAGGCGATTTTTGGTTTAAAAAATGCGATTTTTGGTCAATAATGCCTTAAAAAGGCGATTTTTGGTCAAAATACCAAAAAAAACTGCCGTAAAAAGGTGATTTTTGGTCAAAATGCCGTAAAAAGGCAATTTTGGTCAAAAATGCCCTAAAAAGGCAATTTTGGTCAAAAATCCTGAAGAAATGCTTCCTTAAAAGCGTTTTTGGTTTAAAAAATGACGATTTTTGGTCAATAATGCCTTAAAAAGTCGATTTTTTGGTCAAAAATACCTTTAAAAAAAAACTGCCGTAAAAAGGTGATTTTTGGTCAAAAATGCCCTAAAAAGGCAATTTTGGTCAAAATGCCTTAAGAAATGCTTCCTTAAATAGGCGATTTTTGGTTTAAAAAATGACGATTTTGGTCATAATGCCTTAAAAAGTCGATTTTGGTCAAAATACCTAAAAAAAAACTGCCGTAAAAAGGTGATTTTTGGTCAAAATGCCCTAAAAAGGCAATTTCGGTCAAAATACCTTAAAAA
Organism: Orius insidiosus; assembly: GCA_014119065.1. Lineage (NCBI taxonomy): Eukaryota > Metazoa > Arthropoda > Insecta > Hemiptera > Anthocoridae > Orius > Orius insidiosus. The sequence goes on from JACGAQ010000956.1 coordinate 9,749, forward strand.
AAACTGCCGTAAAAAGGCAATTTTGGTCAAAAATGCCCTAAAAGGCAATTTTGGTCAAAAATCCTGAAGAAATGCTTCCTTAAAAGCGATTTTTGGTTTAAAAATGACGATTTTTGGTCAATAATGCCTTAAAAGTCGATTTTTGGTCAAAAATACCTAAAAAAAAACTGCCGTAAAAAGGGATTTTTGGTCAAAATGCCCTAAAAAGGCAATTTTGGTCAAAAATGCCTTAAGAAATGCTTCCTTAAAGCGATTTTTGGTTTAAAAATGACGATTTTGGTCAAAATGCCTAAAAAGGATTTTTGGTCAAAAATACCTTAAAAAAAACTGCCGTAAAAGGCAATTTTGGTCAAAATGCCCTAAAAAGGCAATTTTGGTCAAAATTCCTAAGAAATGCTTCCTTAAAAAGGCGATTTTTGGTTTAAAAATGACGATTTTTGGTCAATAATGCCTTAAAAGTCGATTTTTGGTCAAAAATACCTTAAAAAAAAAACTGCCGTAAAAAGGTATTTTTGGTCAAAATGCCTAAAAAGGCAATTTTTGGTCAAAATACCTTAAAAAAAAAACTGCCGTAAAAATGATTTTGGTCAAAAATGCCCTAAAAAGGCAATTTTTGGTCAAAAATCTAAAATGCTTAAATTTTGGTAAAAATGCTTTTTGGTCAAAATGCCTTAAAAAGGCGATTTTTGGTTTAAAAAATGACGATTTTTGGTCAATAATGCCTTAAAAAGTCGATTTTTGGTCAAAATACCTAATAATAAAAATAAAAGTAATAATAAAAAATATTTTTTTTAGAGTGAGAATCTTCGAGATATAATTTATAGCACTGAATGGTACCATCAGACGGAAAAAGTGAAATTCGCGGTGCTTATGATGCTTTTGAAAACAAGGAGCCTCTCAAACTTTCCGCTGGGGGATTGTCCGACGCCTCATTGGCCAGCCTGAAAGAGGTTATATGACGTCATCAATTAAAAATGTCTAATTTTTTCCGCAGATGCTTCAAACTTCGTTCACCTTTTTTAACATGATACAGGCCATGAAGTAGGGAAATATTTTTTTTCTAGTAAATTTTAGATTTGCACACCGATGACGTCACGGAGCTTAGAAAATATGGTTGTATAAATAAGGACTCTAGAGATTTATTTGAATTAAAAAAATCTAGAATGATTTAAAATTCTTTTTTTAAGTCCTCCCTTTGGGGAATTTTCCCGCTTAAATTTTCAATGCCTTCTGGAAACGTGAAAGGGGTTGAGGAGATTAAAAAATTTTGTTGTCGTCATAATATTCAAATATTTGAGTTAGTTTTTTTGGCCCAAAACTGCACTTTTTTTCTGATTTTTGGAAAGTTTCTTTAGTTTTTTGGGCAAAAAACCGAACTTTTTGCTGAATTTTGGAAAGTTTTTCAGTTTTTGGCCAAAAAAAAACCGCACTTTTTGCTAATTTTTTGGAAATTTCTTCAGTTTTTGGCCAAAAAACTGCACTTTTTGCTAATTTTGGAAAGTTTTTTTAGGGAAAAACCGAACTTTTTGCTGATTTTTTGGAAAGTTTCTTCAGTTTTTTGGCCAAAAAACCGCACTTTTTGCTGATTTTTTTTTTTTCAAGTGTCTTTAGTTTTTTGGCCAAAAACTGCAATTTTTTTCTGATTTTTTTCAAGTTCTTTAGTTTTTTGGGCAAAAAACCGAACTTTTTGCTGATTTTTTGGAAGTCTCTTTAGTTTTTTGGCCAAAAACTGCACTTCTTGCTGATTTTTTTGGAAATTTCTTCAGTTTTTTTGCCATGTTGGGCGGATCGTACGGCATATGTTGGACGGTTCGAGGGTCATCATTTTTTCCACCATTTTAGGCCACTTTATACATTTTTTTGGCCTCAACACTTGCTTTTTCTGTTCCAAAAACTGATTTTTTTGGCGTCTTTTTGTTTTAGTTGGGCGGATTCAAAAAACCGCATATTTTTCTGATTTTTGGAAAGTTTCTCATGTTTTTTGGCAGAAAAAACCGCACCTTTTGCTGATTTTTTGGAAAGTTTCTTCTTTTTTGGGCAAAAAACCGAACTTTTTGCTGATTTTTGGAAAGTTTCAGTTTTTGGCCAAAAAAAAACCGCACTTTTTGCTAATTTTTTGGAAATTTCTTCAGTTTTTGGCCAAAAAACTGCACTTTTTGCTAATTTTTGGAAAGTTTTTTTAGTTTTTTTTTTTTTGGAAAAACCGAACTTTTTGCTGATTTTTTGGCCAAAACTGCACTTTTTCTGATTTTTTTTTTTCAAGTTTCTTAAGTTTTTTGGCCAAAAAACCGCACTTTTTGCTGATTTTTTTTTTCAAGTTTCTTTAGTTTTTTGGCCAAAAACTGCACTTTTTTCTGATTTTTGGAAAGTTTCTTTAGTTTTTTGGGCAAAAAACCAAACTTTTTGCTGATTTTTGGAAAGTTTTTCAGTTTTTGGCCAAAAAAAACCGCACTTTTTGCTAATTTTTTGGAAATTTCTTCAGTTTTTGGCCAAAAAACTGCACTTTTTGCTAATTTTGGAAAGTTTTTTTAGTTTTTTTTTGGGAAAAACCGAACTTTTTGCTGATTTTTTTGAAAGTTTCTTCAGTTTTTTGGCCAAAAAACCGCACTTTTTGCTGATTTTTTTTCAAGTGTCTTTAGTTTTTTGGCCAAAAACTGCACTTTTTTTCTCCAGTTCAGAGTTCCATTGTTGATATGCCTTCCCCACTAAAATGATAATTTTTGCCAAACTAACAGTGCTGCCAACTGTCCTTAGAATCTCAACTAAATCTATTGCGCCGTTCGGAATAAGGGCGTTTTGGGGGTCAAAATCGGACAATTTTTATGTTCTAGAGGTAGCGTCAAAACGTTTAATTCGTAAGAAATTATTGTACTTCCTAAAACGCTTCTGCTTTCTTTTTTTAATTTCCCCCTGTGGAGAATTACACAAACTAACATAATTCTTCCGCCATAGGTATATTTTTTTTTTTTCCCCCCCTACTACAGAGTAAGGAACTTTTATCCCCCCGTCTTCTACGAAAGTAAGACACTTTACCCCCCCCCCCCCCTCCACACAAAAGTAAGGAACTTTTTCCCTTCTTCTACAAGAGTAAGAAACTTTTATCCCCCCCCCCCTCTTTATTCAAAAGACACCCCCCCCCTCCACGAAAGCAAGGAACTTTTTCCCACCCTTCTACAAGAGTAAGGAACTTTTATCCCCCCCCCCTCTTCTACAAAAGAAAGAAACTTTTACCCCCCCCCCCCAAGTAAGGAACTTTTTCCCCTCTTTCTACAAAAGAAGAGAAACTCCCCCCCCCCCACCAAGTAAGGAAACTTTTTCCCCTCTTTACAGGAGTAAGAAACTTTTATCCCCCCCCCCTCTTTATCAAAAGTAAGACACCCCCCCCCCCACGAAAGCAAGGAACTTTTCCCCCCCCTTCTACAAGAGTAAGGAACTTTTATCCCCCTCTTCTACAAAAGAAAGAAACCCCCCCCCCCACCAAGTAAGGAACTTTTTCCCTCTTCTACAGGAGTAAGAAACTTTTCCCCCCCCTCTTTATACAAAAGTAAGACACCCCCCCCCCTACGAAAGCAAGGAACTTTTTCCCCCTTCTACAAGAGTAAGGAACTTTTATCCCCCCTCTTTCTACAAAAGAAAGACACTTTTACCCCCCCCCCCCCAAAGTAAGAAGAAACTTTTATCCCCCCCCCTCTTATACAAGTAAGACCCCCCCCCCACGAAAGCAAGGAACTTTTCCCCCCTTCTACAAGAGTAAGGAACTTTTATCCCCCCCCCCTCTTTCTACAAAAGAAAGACACTTTTACCCCCCCCCCCCAAAGTAAGAAACTTTTATCCCCCCTCTTTATACAAAAGTAAGACCCCCCCCCCCACGAAAGCAAGGAACTCCCCCCCCCTTCTAAGTAAGGAACTTTTATCCCCCCTCTTTCTACAAAAGAAAGACACTTTTACCCCCCCCCCCCCCCAAGTAAAACTTTTCCCCCCCCTCTTATACAAAGTAAGACACCCCCCCCCTACGAAAGCAAGGAACTTTTTCCCCCTTCTACAAGAGTAAGGAACTTTTATCCCCCCCTCTTTCTACAAAAGAAAGACACCCCCCCCCCAAAGTAAGGAACTTTTCCCCTCTTCTACAGAGTAAGAAACTTTATCCCCCCCCCCCTCTTTATACAAAAGTAAGACACCCCCCCCCACGAAAGCAAGGACCCCCCCCCCCCCCCAAGTAAGGAACTTTTTCCCTCTTCTACAAGAGTAAGAAACTTTTATCCCCCCCTCTTTATACAAAAGTAAGACACCCCCCCCCCCTACGAAAGCAAGGAACTTTTTCCCCCCTTCTACAAGAGTAAGGAACTTTTATCCCCCCTCTTTCTACAAAAGAAAGACACTTTTACCCCCCCCCCAAGTAAGGAACTTTTCCCCTCTTCTACAAGAGTAAGAAACTTTTATCCCCCCCCCCCTCTTTATACAAAAGTAGACCCCCCCCCCCCCCTACGAAGCAAGGAACTTTTTCCCCCCTTCTACAAGAGTAAGGAACTTTTTATAACTCTCTATTCCTTAACAAAAAAAGTTGAAGTATAAAAAAGTAGTTTGAAAGATAAAAAAGAAGACAATAAATGCTTTCTCTTGCGTGTAGTGCAGCAAAATTAAAAAAAAGTGGCGTTTAGGTACGTAAATACGTCTATTGAGCCGTGATTAAAGATAGGACGCCAGTAACGGCCTCTTAAGATCTTCAGGTAGTTTGCCATCCGGAAAGAATAAGTGCAAAAGATTTGTGCAAGAAAAGAAAATGTATGAAAATGTGATAGAATGTACCTTGAATTTTTTTATGTTATTTTTATTATTGTTCACTGAAGTGTAGTCCAGAAAAAAAAAAAAAAAAAAAAAAAAGAATTTGAAGAAAAAAAAAAAAAAAAGATGAAAAGAAAAAAAAGAGAGTGTAGGCTATCGAAATAATTTTTTTTCTTAATTTTATCTGTAAAATGACCGCACAATTCAGAAGCACGTTTGCTACTGAAGTGGAGATGGGAGACACAAAACCAACCCCCGGCGAGGGTTGGTTTCATCCCCCACCACCACAAGTAAGTTAAACAAGGTTTCATTTTTTTATTTTTAATAAATTTAAGTGCTCCAAGGCAAGCTTAATAACAATAAAATTTGAAAAAAAAAAAATTATTTCTTGGAAGCCTCCAGATTTATAACGGAGGGGGAAGTATGAAGGAGGGGAAGTATAAAGGAGGGGAAGTATAACGAAGGGGGAAGTACAAAGAGGGGGGAAGTATAACGGATTATAAACCCGACGTGGAGGGTATCACAATAATTCTTTAAGGAAGTTAAAACGCTCCATTTTTAACTTATAACAGTTTTATAACTCTCTATTCCTTAACAAAGTACTAGTCTGGAGCTGGCCCGACGGGAACTTCCTTAAAGAGAAGTAACAATATAGGAGGGGGAATTATAACGGAGGGGGAAGTATATGGGAGGGGAAGTATAACGGAGGGGGAAGTATAACGGAGGGGGAAGTATAACGGAGTGGGAAGTATAACGGAGTGGGAAGTATAACGGAGTGGGAAGTATAACGGAGTGGGAGTATAAAGGAAGGGGATGTAGTAGGGAGGAAAAGTATAAAAAATTTCCGGGTTTTTTTTTTTCGAAAATTTTCTAAGTTTTTTTTTTTGAAAAATTTTCTAAGTTTTTTTCGAAAAATTTTCCGGGTTTTTTTTTTTTTTTTTTTTTTCGAAAAATTTTCTAAGTTCTTTTTTTTTGAAAAATTTTCCAAGTTTTTTCGAAAAATTTTCCGGGTTTTCCTTTTTTTTTTTTTTTTTTTTTTTCGAAAAATTTTCCGGGTTTTCCTTTTTTTTTTTTTTTTTTTTTTTTTTTTTCGAAAAATTTTCCGGGTTTCCTTTTTTTTTTTTTTTTTTCGAAAAATTTTTAAGTCTTTTTTTCTTTTTGATGGGTTTTATGTCCGCTGATAATATATTTTATGGGTTCTTTTGACTTATCGGACGCTTGTTTAGAATTTTTTATTATTGACTAGTTTCGCGCCCCAAGTGGACGCTCTCAGAACTGAACACCATATTACACATTAGACGAAGTTGCATAATTAATAATTATATAGACATACTTTTAAATTAACAATTTGCAAATATTAAATTTCAACAAATAAATAAAGAAACTAAATTAATAAAAGAGATCATAAAATTTAAAATTGACTAGAAGATTGGTTGTTAAAAGATTATAAAAAATTTTTTATACATCATTTTAAATTTTAATATATTTACATACCTAGTTGGTTTGTTTTAGTGTTAATTACTTTAAAAAAAATTGTACCGACTTGTGCTTTTGGTTTTTAAAAAAATTAAATTAAAACAAAATTTTTTTATACGCTTTTCTAGTCGGTGATTTCTTTTTACTGAGGATTTATTTAAAAACGAAATCTAATTGGTGGATGGAATTGGGAATTAACGTTTTTAAACAGAATGACTAATTGGTTAATTTTGAAAATAGGTGGGAAAACAATCGATTATTAAGGAGGGCAAGGATAGGAGTAGGTTCTTTAGGTTTTGTTTTGTTGGAGTTATTATTGGGTTGCGATTTTGAGGTATGTATTTAGAATATTCTTTTCATTAATTTTTCAAGAGATTTATGTGTAGTATATGCCGCATCAACCGTTTCGTTGGGGCCTTTTATGTTAACATTTTAGTAATGGTATTTATAAAATGTTTTCTTTAGTTAGTCGACGTATATTGCATGATTCTTTACAAAGGATTTTTGGTTGCAAGAAGTTAAAATTGTGACCAGTTGTAGGTAATGGCATGGAGAGACAATCCTGTTTGGCCACTACATTCCTAATATTGTCTGATGTTGGTTAATTCTATTTTTAACAGGCACTTAGTTTGTCCAATGTATCCTTTGTCACAGTTGTTACATTGTATAAAGTACACTACCTCATGTTTTTCTAGGATGGGGGTGGGATTTTTTTATGTAGGGAAGGATTTTTGAACTGGATTTATAATTTATAGGCTATTTTATGTTGTGTTTGGATATGAAAGGAAGAAGGAATTGCTTATTTGTTCTGTGACTGAAGGAAGGTAGGTTAAGGATACGTAGTAGGAGAGGATGTGGGAGGTGGCTGATGAGGAAGGAGATTGTGGAGAATATTGGATTTGAGATAGAGTTTGGTCTGTATTGTTTGGACTAAGTGCCGAGGGTATTATTGAGAGCGGTGATTTGGTGTATATATAGGAAATTATCCTATGGAATTGTTGGTCGCTAAGAGATATAGTTTTTGGAAAAGAGTTTTAACTAGGTTTATTCATATGATGGGATGGTTGGAGTAATAATTATCATTCGCCCTGAAGATTGTGGTTTATATGCCATTTGGTTAGAATTGGCAATCTTTTATTGTTATTGTAACTCCAAGAAGGTGATAGTTTGATTTACTGGTTTTTCTAGAGTGAATTGTAGGTGAGGATTTTGGTTGAAAATTTGATGAATATATTGTACCTTGTTTCAGGTACAGACAGTAGAAGGTCATCTACATCTTTGATATTGAATGTCATTTGATAAGGAATTTGTATTTTTTTGAGTTGATTTGGAGGAAGATATCTGCTATTATCGGACTTAAAGTACCGCCCATTGGGAGTCCATGCTTTTGTTTATATATGTTGTTGTTAAAAATAAAATAATGTGGTCCGTGCAGTGTTTGATTAATAATAAAAGTATCCTTGTTAAGTTTAGTGTTGTCTGGATGAGGTGCCAATGTTCGCTAATGATTTCGATGGTTGTAAATGGGTATATTTGTGAACATGCTCTTCACATCTAAACTTATTAGGTGTTGCCTGGTTTTAGAGGGTTGTTTTGCAAAAAGGATTTTAATTCTAGGGAGTTTTTAACAGAATAGTTATGCATGTTTTTAGTGAGTTTAATGGTTTTAATATAAATTCAGAAAGTTTTTTGAAGGGGTGTGAATAGGTACAGATAATTGGCCTTAATTTATCATTTTTGGTTTTATAGACACCATTGCTGAAGGAATTCTAGCTGTGTATGTAGTTAGATTGGTTTGATCCCATTTATTAATAAATTTATCATCCACTAATTTTTAACGATAGCATTGTTTTTTGATTGTAACGAAGTGGTAGGGTCTTTATTAAGTTTTTCATAAGTGGAGGTATCATCAAAAAGGCTAACCATTTTTCAACATATTCGTCTTTGTTAAGAATTACAAACTGTTTGGTTTTATCTGAATTAACAACTACAATATTAGGGTTTTCAGTGAAAAATTGTTTAGTAACTTTAATGTTTTTTAGGAGGGTGGCATTGTAGTCAAGGTAGTGAGGAAGAATATTTTTGGTCATTTTTCCTTTTGAATGTGGTTGGTAATAACATTCACTGTTTTTCCTCTCAGTGTCTGTAGTTCTTCTTCGTTTACATCGACTAACTGTTTCAAGACATATTCAACATCTGCAATGACATTGGGAATATTTGCTTTTATATTTTGGATGGTAAGTTAAATTTGGGTCCGAGCTGGAGGATTTGGCTTACTTCTGGTGGGATGGTATGGGTAGTTTGTGATAAGAAAATTTGTTTGGTGGGTTGATTTAAGTTAGTAGGGGAGTAGAATTTTCGTTTTAAAAAATCAAATTTTTTTAAATAGTGATTATTTTTTTTATCAACTAGGTATGTATATCTTTCTTCGAAATAGTTGTTAACTTGTTCAAAGAGGTGGTGGAAGTAACAAATTGAGATGGTCTTTGATTTTAGTGGCCTGGTTAACAAGCCATTTAGATTTATAAAAATGGTCATCTATCATTAAAGATATAAGCTTATGGCTAAATTGTTTTCAAGTGTGTTGAGTTTAGAATACAGGTGTTTAGTTTCAAGCTTGATAGCATTGGTTTTTTTGGTGATATGCATAATTTTTTGTGGGTATATGCTGCTTCTTCTGCAGTTAACAAGAAATTTGATTTTACAACAATTTTTTTGCTTGGTTTTTTTTGGTTAGCTTGAAATTTCTTGAACAACTCATACCCTTCAGGATATTCACTTCGTAATAGTTGGTTACCATCGATGTAAGTGATGATGATCGTGGTCTCGGTGTTCGTATTGCTGTTCATGGTTTGTGGTTCTTCGTCATTATTCATTTTTTGATGATGGGTTTTATGTCCGCTGGATGATATATTTTATGGGTTTTTTGACTTATCGGACGCTTATTTAGAATTTTTTTATTGACTAGTTTCGCACCTCAACCTACTCCTATCCCTGCCCTCCTTAATAATCGATTGTTTTCCCCACTATTTTCAAAATTAACCAATTAGTCATTCTGTTTAAAAAATTCCCAATTCCATCCACCAATTGATTTCGTTTTATAAAATAAATCCTCAGTAAAAGGGACCGACTAGAAAAAGCGTATAAAAAATTTGTTTAATTTAAATTTTTAAAAAACCAAAAGCACAAGTCGGTACAATTTTTTAAAGAATTAACACTAAAAACAAACCAACTAGGTATGTAAATAATTTAAGTAAATTTAAAATGTTGTATATAAAAAATTTTTTATAATCTTTTAACAAACCAATCTTCTAGTCAATTTTAAATTTTATCTTTTTTATTAATTTAAGTCTCTTTTATCTAATTGTTGAAAGTTAATCTTTGCTAATTGTTAATTTAAAAGTAATGTTATATAATATTATTATTCAACTTCGTAAATGTGTAATATGGTGTTTCTGAAGAGGCGCCACTTGAGGTGCGAAACTAGTCAATAAAAAATTCTAAATAAGCGTCCGATAAGTCAAAAAACCCATAAAAAAAAATAAGCTACTTGAAACATCCCTCTAAAGATTTGGTACACATCATAGAACTCAGTTTAAGATGTTTTACATCTATCTTTAGCAGTGTATTTCATAAAAAGGGGGTGGCAGAAATAATTTTTAATGAAATTAATTCCACAGTTTTAGATTGTAGAGTGGTCCAAAAATTATTCATGTCAAGACCACTTGAAATATATAATAAAATTCATGATTAAGTTAAAGTTTACAAAGAATGTAGAATGTTCCTCAAAAATAGAAAAGTCACGAAGAGTGGGAATGCAAAATTGACAAATTCAAAAATGTTTGAACGAAAAGACAATAATCAATTACAAGTAATTTGTTGCCAATAAAAATTATAAATAAATAAATACAAAAATTTATATATACTGTTGGCCCACTGCCAGTATATTATGTTGGTGCAAAAATAAAGCAGGTTTTTGGTATGCAGTAAAAGCTAGCTACAATTTAACTTCAACCAATAATATTTATAAAAATTCATACTTATTAAAAATTCAATTCAATTAAAAATTCATACTCTTTTGCCAAATGCACAACTAATGCTTTGTTCCCAGAAGCAACAAACATTATTTTCGCACCAACTCAAAATTAATGCAAACTATAAATGGATTGCAACGCTATATCCTCCACTTAAAAAAAAAAAAAAAAAAAAAAAAAAAAAAAAAAAAAAAAAAAAAAAAAAAAAATTATAATAATAACAAATAAATAAAGTAATAAAACTAATATATTCTTATAAGGTTCAGTTGACGAGAAAAAGCAGTTTAATTACAAATGAGAAGGCAAAATGTAATAACGCAATACACCACGTCATTAAATTTATACGTTCAAAGTGGTTCCAATCAAATTGGGTTAAATTTCATTCGGATGGACGAAAACAAAAATGTATAGGTACCTGAAAATATATAAACGTAATAATTTATAGTGTTTTTAGTTGAATTACATTTTGCCAAATTATCACTTATAGTACTTAAAACCTTCCGTTTAAAAAACAATTTGATAATTATTCACGGTTATGTATAAAATGATTAGTTGAAGTTTATCTTGGTGTCTTCAGTGAGCTTAAACCGAAGGTATTTTGAACTAATGAGTAATTCCAGTGGAGGTTTTATTACTGCCGTCATTGCATGAAGAATGTTCGAAATCTTTATTTAAAAAACATTGTTGTCATGTGTCATGTAGAACCCAAATTTTTAGTTCAGAAATGAAAATTAGCACTTGTTGAAAGGAATTTTTCTTTCGGACCACAAATTTTGAAAGAGCTACAGCGTCTTTTGTGTTTATGCATCAAAAATTAAAATTCCGTCAACAAATCGCTAATTTCCATTTTTGAAGTATGGAATTTGGAGTTAAACTTGAAAAAAGGCCATTAGCGACGAAATCTCGTGATGCTGAATGCGAAGATGCTCAAATTTGAGACAGTTTCTTCGGGAAAAATAAGTGGAATTAAAAAACGAGTCTCCTAGGTCAATTTTAACGGATTTTGGAGCAAAAAACGCTAAAATTTGACATTTTTTAAAAGTTGTCCAAAATTGTCATATGAGTACTCAAATCTACTTGAAATTTTGCGTAGATTACGAATCTGAATAAAAAATAGGGTTCTCATTTGAAATAACGAAGTTAGGTGTCTGGGACACCCTGTATATCCAGGCGGATTTTAAACTACATCATCTTTGATTTAAATTAAGGGGGGTAAAACCCTTTTTAACGCTCTCCCAGACGCTTGCCATGTGTTTCCGACACCCTGTATATTACTACTTGCATTCTAATCAATTATTTTTTTGGTAATAATTTAAAGTAAGTACATAATACCTAATTTGAAAATTTACACCTCTGCTTATGTTTAAAAAATAACAATAGTACCTAATAAAATATTTAAGAATTAATAAATAAAAGTGATATAATAATTAAAGCTGTTCTGAGAGTTGAAACTACGGACAACTGAAAAGACCACAGAAAAAACGAATTATTCGAGGGTTTGTACGCGTGGTTGGTTCCTCTGGGTAGGCAGTAGGCACCTTGTTTTATAAATTTATAAAGGGTTCCCCGGTGCACGAAGTTGGTGGAGGGGAGAACGACCTCGAAGTTCGAACACATCGAGGAAGGGTCATGATCCGAAACGGAGGAAAAACTTAAAACTCTTCACCGAGGCGCATTCTCTAGGACTCAGATGGTACCAGGTCCCTTCCCCACCTCGCCCATCGACTTGTCTGCGGGATTTTTACGGGCCGTTGTTACTCTGTGTATTGGTTCCTCTGTGCTTTGTAGCGACGTGGCGGAGTTTTTTTCTTCCTTTTCTTTCGCGGAGAAATTTCATCGGAGTTGCCGTCCACGAAAATCGGACTCGCTCTATTTAAACCGGAAGTACTCGGCTTATTTCTTTAAATAAACAAATTAATTTGGAGCAAATCCTAGAATAAAAATTTTTACATGTCTTCGTCTGAAAATACATCGTCGGAACCTTCCAGCGGCTGCGAAAGTTGAATCGACTCTTCCATTTCGTCCTCTTCGATTTTCTCGACCGCCTGCGACCCCAAAATGCTGTCGTCCTCAGGAGCGCCAACCGCCTCATCCCACGCTTCGTTGAGACCTTCCAGCAAACTCTTCACCTCCGAATCATCTTTAAAAACATAAATTTTAACATTTTTCTCGATTTTTTTTAAACTCACCTATCGACCCAAAATAAATATCTTGACTATGAGATTGAACAAACGAAGCTTCCATCAAGAACTGAACTCGTCGAATTTCTTCTTTTTGTCTTTTCGACTTTTTTCTTCAAAAAAATCAATTTTATAAATAAATTAAACTTAAATATAAATTATACTTTAAGATAATTAATTTTTATCTTTTAATTGTAATTCTAAAGAAGATTTAAAAGGAGAGATAGGATTTTCATATTTTGACAATGAGATTTGCGAAGAGTCGCCTTCTAGCCTCCGTCACGTTTTTTCTGGGAGGGGAAGTTAAAAGAGTGGGATGGGAGGGGAAGTATAAAAGATGGGGGAGTATAAAAGAGTGTGGAGGGGAGGGAAGTATAAAAAGTGGGAAGGGGAGGGGAAGTATAAAAGAGGGGGAATTTCTTCTTTTTGTCTTTTCGACTTTTTTCTTCAAAAAATCAATTTTATAAAATAAATTAAACTTAAATATAAATTATACTTTAAGATAATTAATTAATTTATCTTTTAATTGTAATTCTAAAGAAGATTTAAAAGAGAGATAGGATTTTCATATTTTGACAATGAGATTTGCGAAGAGTCGCCTTCTAGCCTCCGTCGCGTTTTTTCTGGGAGGGGAAGTATAAAAGAGTGGGGATGGGAGGGGAAGTATAAAAGAGGGGGGAGTATAAAGAGTGTGGAGGGGAGGGGAAGTATAAAAGTGGGAAGGGGAGGGGAAGTATAAAAGAGGGGGAATTTCTTCTTTTTGTCTTTTCGACTTTTTCTTCAAAAAAATCAATTTTATAAATAAATTAAACTTAAATATAAATTATACTTTAAGATAATTAATTAATTTATCTTTTAATTGTAATTCTAAAGAAGATTTAAAAGGAGAGATAGGATTTTCATATTTTGACAATGAGATTTGCGAAGAGTCGCCTTCTAGCCTCCGTCACGTTTTTTCTGGGAGGGGAAGTATAAAAGAGTGGGGATGGGAGGGGAAGTATAAAAGATGGGGGAGTATAAAAGTGTGGAGGGAGGGGAAGTATAAAAGAGTGGGAAGGGGAGGGGAAGTATAAAAGAGGGGAATTTCTTCTTTTTGTCTTTTCGACTTTTTTCTTCAAAAAATCAATTTATAAAATAAATTAAACTTAAATATAAATTATACTTTAAGATAATTAATTAATTTATCTTTTAATTGTAATTCTAAAGAAGATTTAAAAGGAGAGATAGGATTTTCATATTTTGACAATGAGATTTGCGAGAGTCGCCTTCTAGCCTCCGTCACGTTTTTTCTGGGAGGGGAAGTATAAAAGAGTGGGGATGGAGGGGAAGTATAAAAGAGGGGGAGTATAAAAGAGTGGGGAGGGGGGGAAGTATAAAAGAGTGGGAAGGGAGGGGAAGTATAAAAGAGGGGGAATTTCTTCTTTTTGTCTTTTCGACTTTTTTCTTCAAAAAAATCAATTTTATAAAATAAATTAAACTTAAATATAAATTATACTTTAAGATAATTAATTAATTTATCTTTTAATTGTAATTCTAAAGAAGATTTAAAAGGAGAGATAGGATTTTCATATTTTGACAATGAGATTTGCGAAGAGTCGCCTTCTAGCCTCCGTCACGTTTTTTCTGGGAGGGGAAGTATAAAAGAGTGGGGATGGGAGGGGAAGTATAAAAGATGGGGGAGTATAAAAGAGTGTGGAGGGAGGGGAAGTATAAAGAGTGGGAAGGGGAGGGGAAGTATAAAAGAGGGGGAATTTCTTCTTTTTGTCTTTTCGACTTTTTCTTCAAAAAAATCAATTTTATAAAATAAATTAAACTTAAATATAAATTATACTTTAAGATAATTAATTAATTTATCTTTTAATTGTAATTCTAAAGAAGATTTAAAAGGAGAGATAGGATTTTCATATTTTGACAATGAGATTTGCGAAGAGTCGCCTTCTAGCCTCCGTCACGTTTTTCTGGGAGGGGAAGTATAAAAGAGTGGGGATGGGAGGGGAAGTATAAAAGATGGGGGAGTATAAAAGTGTGGAGGGGAGGGGAAGTATAAAAGAGTGGGAAGGGGAGGGGAAGTATAAAAGAGGGGGAATTTCTTCTTTTTCTTTTCGACTTTTTTCTTCAAAAAATCAATTTTATAAAATAAATTAAACTTAAATATAAATTATACTTTAAGATAATTAATTAATTTATCTTTAATTGTAATTCTAAAGAAGATTTAAAAGGAGAGATAGGATTTTCATATTTTGACAATGAGATTTGCGAAGAGTCGCCTTCTAGCCTCCGTCGCGTTTTTTCTTCTTCCCAAATATAAGCTAGGCCTGGATTCATATCAAGATTGTCTGCGGGAAAAAACGGTAATAATAAGTTATTAATTGTTATTATTATTATTAATCGTTATTATTAATAACAAACAATTTCTTTTTTTTTTTACCTCCGAGGTTTTGTGCGTTTAAAATATCTTGGCTTAAAACGTCGATTTCAAAGTCGCAGAAGGAAACGCGGTTTTCGCCGCGGACGGTATACTTCGCCAAATTCATAAAACTCATGCCGTAAAGATTGTAGTCGATTAAAAACTGAAGTGTAAACGTAATGTGGGACTCGTGCGGTTGAAAAGTTCTGTTGAGGAGAAGACCGCTTTCCAAAATTTCCACCGCCTTCTTGATCATCGATGGGCGATAAAAGAATATTTTTAAAAACGTCGTGTTGGTAGTATGATAGCCATAAAAAGGTCTAAAAAAACGTTATACACATTTTTAAAAGTTTGCTGGCAACCAGTGGGGCAACTTAACACTACAAATTGCCCCCCCCCCCCCAACAACCATTCAGAATCAAAGTAGAGTGGGACTCGTGCGGTTGAAAAGTTCTGTTGAGGAGAAGACCGCTTTCCAAAATTTCCACCGCCTTCTTGATCATCGATGGGCGATAAAAGAATATTTTTAAAACGTCGTGTTGGTAGTATGATAGCCATAAAAAGGTCTAAAAATAACGTTATACACATTTTTAAAAGTTTGCTGGCAACCAGTGAGGGCAACTTAACACTACAAATGTTGCCCCCCCCCCCCCACTACAACCATTCAGAATCAAAGTAAAAACAAGACTTTTTCGCTAGTTTCACAGCAATGATACCAACTTAACATCGTGTTGGTAGTATGATAGCCATAAAAAGGTCTAAAAAACGTTATACACATTTTTAAAAGTTTGCAACCTTGGCAACCAGTGTGGGCAACTTAACACTACAAATGTTGCCCCCCCCCCCCACAACACCATTCAGAATCAAAGTAAAAACAAGACTTTTTGGCTAGTTTCACAGCAATGATACCAACTTAACATCGTGTTGGTAGTATGATAGCCATAAAAAGGTCTAAAAAACGTTATAACACATTTTAAAAGTTTGCAACCTTGGCAACCAGTGTGGGCAACTTAACACTACAAATGTTGCCCCCCCCCCCCACCACAACCATTCAGAATCAAAGTAGAGTGGACTCGTGCGGTTGAAAAGTTCTGTTGAGGAGAGACCGCTTTCCAAAATTTCCACCGCCTTCTTGATCATCGATGGGCGATAAAAGAATATTTTTAAAAACTCGTGTTGGTATGTGATAGCCATAAAAGGTCTAAAAAAACGTTATACACATTTTTAAAAGTTTGCTGGCAACCAGTGGGGCAACTTAACACTACAAATGTTGC
Source organism: Orius insidiosus (assembly GCA_014119065.1). Taxonomy (NCBI): domain Eukaryota; kingdom Metazoa; phylum Arthropoda; class Insecta; order Hemiptera; family Anthocoridae; genus Orius; species Orius insidiosus. Next base: position 25,902 of record JACGAQ010000956.1, read on the forward strand.
CCCCCCCCCCCCACAACAACCATTCAGAATCAAAGTAAAAACAAGACTTTTTGGCTAGTTTCACAGCAATGATACCAACTTAACATAAGGTACTCACATTCCTGAAATCTGCGTGACCAGTGTGGGCAACTTACTACAAATGTTGCCCCCCCCCCCACAAACCAAGAATCAAAGTAAAAACAAGACTTTTTGGCTAGTTTCACAGCAATGATACCAACTTAACATAAGGTACTCACATTCCTGAAATCTTGACCAGTGTGGGCAACTTAACACTACAAATGTTGCCCCCCCCCCACACAACCATTCAGAATCAAAGTAAAAACAAGACTTTTTGGCTAGTTTCACAGCAATGATACCAACTTAACATAAGGTACTCACTTCCTGAAATCTGCGTGACCAGTGTGGGCAACTTAACACTACAAATGTTGCCCCCCCCCCCCACACAACCATTCAGAATCAAGTAAAAACAAGACTTTTTGGCTAGTTTCACAGCAATGATACCAACTTAAATAAGGTACTCACATTCCTGAAATCTGCGTGACCAGTGTGGGCAACTTAACACTACAAATGTTGCCCCCCCCCCCCACAACCATTCAGAATCAAAGTAAAAACAAGACTTTTTGGCTAGTTTCACAGCAATGATACCAACTTAACTAAGGTACTCACATTCCTGAAATCTGCGTGATTCTGACAACCAGTGTGGCAACTTAACACTACAAATGTTGCCCCCCCCCCCCCACAACAACCATTCAGAATCAAAGTAAAAACAAGACTTTTTGGCTAGTTTCACAGCAATGATACCAACTTAACATAAGGTACTCACATTCCTGAAATCTGCGTGACTGAGTGTGGGCAACCAGTTAACTTAACTACAAATGTTGCCCCCCCCCCCCCACAACAACCATTCAGAATCAAAGTAAAAACAAGACTTTTTGGCTAGTTTCACAGCAATGATACCAACTTAACATAAGGTACTCACCTGAAATCTGCGTGACCAGTGTGGCAACTTAACACTACAAATGTTGCCCCCCCCCCCACAACCATTCAGAATCAAAGTAAAAACAAGACTTTTTGGCTAGTTTCACAGCAATGATACCAACTTAAATAAGGTACTCACATTCCTGAAATCTGCGTGACCAGTGTGGGCAACTTAACACTACAAATGTTGCCCCCCCCCCACAACATTCAGAATCAAAGTAAAAACAAGACTTTTTGGCTAGTTTCACAGCAATGATACCAACTTAACATAAGGTACTCACATTCCTGAAATCTGCGTGATTTTTTGAACCTTGGCAACCAGTGTGGCAACTTAACACTACAAATGTTGCCCCCCCCCCCCAACACCAGTCAAAGTAAAAACAAGACTTTTTGGCTAGTTTCACAGCAATGATACCAACTTAACATAAGGTACTCACATTCCTGAAATCTGCGTGATTTTTTGTCAATTGGCAACCAGTGTGGGCAACTTAACACTACAAATGTTGCCCCCCCCCCCCCACAGTAAAGTAAAAACAAGACTTTTTGGCTAGTTTCACAGCAATGATACCAACTTACATAAGGTACTCACATTCCTGAAATCTGCGTGACAATGGCAACCAGTGTGGGCAACTTAACACTACAAATGTTGCCCCCCCCCCCCCACAAGAAAAACAAGACTTTTTGGCTAGTTTCACAGCAATGATACCAACTTAACATAAGGTACTCACATTCCTGAAATCTGCGTGACCAGTGGGCAACTTAACACTACAAATGTTGCCCCCCCCCCACAACAACCATTCAAATCAAAGTAAAAACAAGACTTTTTGGCTAGTTTCACAGCAATGATACCAACTTAACATAAGGTACTCACATTCCTGAAATCTGCGTGACCAGTGTGGGCAACTTAACACTACAAATGTTGCCCCCCCCCCCCACAACAACCATTCAGAATCAAAGTAAAAACAAGACTTTTTGGCTAGTTTCACAGCAATGATACCAACTTAAATAAGGTACTCACATTCCTGAAATCTGCGTGACCAGTGTGGGCAACTTAACACTACAAATGTTGCCCCCCCCCCCCACACACCATTCAGAATCAAAGTAAAAACAAGACTTTTGGCTAGTTTCACAGCAATGATCTTATAAGGTACTCACATTCCTGAAATCTGCGCGATTTTAAAAATTGATTCGAAAGGTTGTTTGCAACCAGTGTGGGCAACTTAACACTACAAATGTTGCCCCCCCCCCCACAACAACCATTCAGAATCAAAGTAAAAACAAGACTTTTTGGCTAGTTTCACAGCAATGATACCAACTTAATAAGGTACTACATTCCTGAAATCTGCGTGAAAAATTTTTTGCAATGGTTGGCACCAGTGTGGGCAACTTAACACTACAAATGTTTCCCCCCCCCCCACAACAACCATTCAAAGTAAAACAAGACTTTTTGGCTAGTTTCACAGCAATGATACCAACTTAACATAAGGTACTCATTCCTATCTGCGTGATTTAATTTGCGTGTTGTTGGCAACCAGTGTGGCAACTTAACACTACAAATGTTGCCCCCCCCCCCCAAGAATCAAAGTAAAAACAAGACTTTTTGGCTAGTTTCACAGCAATGATACCAACTTAACATAAGGTACTCACATTCCTGAAATCTGCGTGATTTTTTGCAACCTTGGCAACCAGTGTGGGCAACTTAACACTACAAATGTTGCCCCCCCCCCCCCCACAAGTAAAAAACAAGACTTTTTGGCTAGTTTCACAGCAATGATACCAACTTAACAAGGTACTCACATTCCTGAAATCTGCGTGATTTTTTGCAACCTTGGCAACAGTGTAGGCAAACACTACAAATGTTGCCCCCCCCCCCCACAAAGTAAAAACAAGACTTTTTGGCTAGTTTCACAGCAATGATACCAACTTAACATAAGGTACTCACATTCCTGAAATCTGCGTGTTTTTGCACCTTGGCAGTGTAGGCAACTTAACACTACAAATGTTGCCCCCCCCCCCCCACAAAGTAAAAACAAGACTTTTTGGCTAGTTTCACAGCAATGATACCAACTTAACATAAGGTACTCACATTCCTGAAATCTGCGTGATTTTTTGCAACCTTGGCAACCAAGGCAACTTAACACTACAAATGTTGCCCCCCCCCCCCCCCAAAGTAAAAACAAGACTTTTTGGCTAGTTTCACAGCAATGATACCAACTTAACATAAGGTACTCACATTCCTGAAATCTGCGTGATTTTTTGCAACCTTGGCAACCAGTGTGGCAACTTAACACACAAATGTTGCCCCCCCCCCCCCCAAAGTAAAAACAAGACTTTTTGGCTAGTTTCACAGCAATGATACCAACTTAACATAAGGTATCACATTCCTGAAATCTGCGTGATTTTTTGCAACCTTGGCAACCAGTGTAGGCAACTTAACACACAAATGTTGCCCCCCCCCCCCCACAAAAGTAAAAACAAGACTTTTTGGCTAGTTTCACAGCATGATACCAACTTAACATAAGGTACTCACATTCCTGAAATCTGCGTGATTTTTGCAACCTTGGCAACCAGTGTGGCAACTTAACACTACAAATGTTGCCCCCCCCCCCCCACAAAGTAAAAACAAGACTTTTTGGCTAGTTTCACAGCAATGATACCAACTTAACATAAGGTACTCACATTCCTGAAATCTGCGTGATTTTTTGCAACCTTGGCAACCAGTGTAGGCAACTTAACACTACAAATGTTGCCCCCCCCCCCCCAAAGTAAAAACAAGACTTTTTGGCTAGTTTCACAGCAATGATACCAACTTAACATAAGGTACTCACATTCCTGAAATCTGCGTGATTTTTTGCAACCTTGGCAACCAGTGTAGGCAACTTAACAACAAATGTTGCCCCCCCCCCCCCCAAAGTAAAAACAAGACTTTTTGGCTAGTTTCACAGCAATGCTTCATAATCAATTCCTGAAATCTGCGTGATTTTTTGCAACCTTGGCAACCAGTGGCAACTTAACACTACAAATGTTGCCCCCCCCCCCCAAAGTAAAAACAAGACTTTTTGGCTAGTTTCACAGCAATGATACAACTTAACTAGGCTCACATTCCTGAAATCTGCGTGATTTTTTGCAACCTTGGCAACCAGTGTAGGCAACTTAACACTACAAATGTTGCCCCCCCCCCCCCCACACAAAGTAAAAACAAGACTTTTTGGCTAGTTTCACAGCAATGATACCAACTTAACATAAGGTACTCACATTCCTGAAATCTGCGTGATTTTTTGCAACCTTGGCAACCAGTGTAGGCAACTTAACACTACAAATGTTGCCCCCCCCCCCCCCAAAAGTAAAAACAAGACTTTTTGGCTAGTTTCACAGCAATGATACCAACTTAACATAAGGTACTCACATTCCTGAAATCTGCGTGATTTTAAAAATTTGATTATTCATCCCTTTTATATTCATTTGTTTATATTTAGTTCCAAATTCTCCGCCAGGTTTTGTACGAATCCGTCCACGTTCGGCTCGTCCTCCAAGGGTATTACAATATAAGGGAATACACAGTGGACATGTACGCAAGTTTTGACACCTGAAAAAAAGCCAAGTTAAGTTGACCGGTCAAGTTTTGAACAAACCTTGGGGAGTTATGCCGAAAATTCGAATAACCGGAACGTTTGGAACGGATGAACCGCGGAATTGTGAATATGTCGGATCATAACCGGTTATTGGAAGAGCGACGTACGAATCGACATTTACGATTCTCACAGATAATGTTTTATCCATTGAAAAAACAATAAATTTAAATTATATTCTTACGTTTGTTTACACTGATAAGGAACAACAGTTATCAATCAACGGTTATAACTCAGTTTGGCCAACAAAAATATTGGACAGGTTGGTTGGTTGGTTGTTAATGTTGTTATCAATTTCAAATTCACAGGGCCTGCCAAATTAACGTTCCGGAACACCTTTTCTCAAGGTTTCATTTTATGAACCTACGTGAACGAAAAAATTGTGGAGGGGCCACCATCCCCTGAAAACTGAAAGAAGTATTACCAACAAAACAAAACCATAGGAGGATGGATATGTACTTTTAATTTCCTTTTTGAAATTAGAAAAAAAATTCCTATTAAAAACGTCTTAGTTCACAGCCTTCTAAATCTTTCAATTTTCATGATATTTTCTTCTACACATAAAATATTGGGATTTCCTTTGTACTTTTGGCGCCTAAAAATTATAACAATAGGAAGGTTTCAGCGAAAGCTCCATGGAGTAACGGATGCTCAATGGAGGTAAGAACTTTGAGTATAATAAAGTACCTAAGGTAAGAATAAAGGTACCTATCGGGTCGGAAGGTAAAAAATGTCCGCAAGGAGAGCTCGTTCCAGCCAAACAGGTTAGGGCATTGTAACTAGGGACACGATATCGGAAGCAAAGTATCGATACCCGGTATCGTAAAAGTATCGCAACAGTTTAATCGATGCCATATATCGTATCGGGCCTAAAGTATCGATATTTTTAAGTATCGGTATCGTCAACTTTGGACCTCAAGTATCGATACTTTTAAGTATCGGTACCGTCAACTTTGACCTCAAGTATCGATATTTTAAGTATCGGTATCGTCAACTTGGACCTCAAGTATCGATACTTTTAAGTATCGGTACCGTCAACTTGGACCTAAGTATCGATATTTTAAGTATCGGTACGTCAACTTGGACCTCAAGTATCGATATTTTAAGTATCGGTATCGTCAACTTTGGACCTAAAGTATCGATATTTTAAGTATCGGTACGTCAACTTTGGACCTCAAGTATCGATATTTTTAAGTATCGGTATCGTCAACTTGGACCTCAAGTATCGATATTTTAAGTATCGGTATCGTCAACTTTGGACCTCAAGTATCGATATTTTAAGTATCGGTATCGTCAACTTTGGACCTCAAGTATCGATATTTTTAAGTATCGGTATCGTCAACTTGGACCTCAAGTATCGATATTTTTAAGTATCGGTATCGTCAACTTGGACCTCAAGTATCGATATTTTTAAGTATCGGTATCGTCAACTTTGGACCTCAAGTATCGATATTTTTAAGTATCGGTATCGTCAACTTTGGACCTCAAGTATCGATATTTTTAAGTATCGGTATCGTCAACTTTGGACCTCAAGTATCGATATTTTTAAGTATCGGTACGTCAACTTTGGACCTCAAGTATCGATATTTTTAAGTATCGGTATCGTCAACTTTGGACCTCAAGTATCGATATTTTAAGTATCGGTATCGTCAACTTCGGACCTAAGTATCGATATTTTTAAGTATCGGTATCGTCAACTTTGGACCTCAAGTATCGATATTTTAAGTATCGGTATCGTCAACTTTGGACCTCAAGTATCGATATTTAAGTATCGGTATCGTCAACTTTGGACCTCAAGTATCGATATTTAAGTATCGGTACCGTCAACTTTGGACCTAAAGTATCGATATTTTTAAGTATCGGTATCGTCAACTTTGGACCTCAAGTATCGATATTTTAAGTATCGGTATCGTCAACTTGACCTCAAGTATCGATATTTTAAGTATCGGTATCGTCAACTTTGACCTCAAGTATCGATATTTTTAAGTATCGGTCGTCAACTTTGGACCTCAAGTATCGATATTTTAAGTATCGGTATCGTCAACTTGACCTCAAGTATCGATATTTTTAAGTATCGGTATCGTCAACTTTGGACCTCAAGTATCGATATTTTTAAGTATCGGTATCGTCAACTTTGACCTCAAGTATCGATATTTTAAGTATCGGTATCGTCAACTTTGGACCTCAAGTATCGATATTTTAAGTATCGGTATCGTCAACTTTGGACCTCAAGTATCGATATTTTAAGTATCGGTATCGTCAACTTTGGACCTCAAGTATCGATATTTTAAGTATCGGTATCGTCAACTTTGCACCTCAAGTATCGATATTTTAAGTATCGGTATCGTCAACTTTGACCTCAAGTATCGATATTTTTAAGTATCGGTATCGTCAACTTTGGACCTCAAGTATCGATATTTTTAAGTATCGGTATCGTCAACTTTGGACCTCAAGTATCGATATTTTAAGTATCGGTACGTCAACTTTGCACCTCAAGTATCGATATTTTTAAGTATCGGTATCGTCAACTTTGGACCTCAAGTATCGATATTTTAAGTATCGGTATCGTCAACTTTGGACCTCAAGTATCGATATTTTTAAGTATCGGTATCGTCAACTTTGGACCTCAAGTATCGATATTTTTAAGTATCGGTATCGTCAACTTTGGACCTCAAGTATCGATATTTTAAGTATCGGTATCGTCAACTTTGGACCTCAAGTATCGATATTTTAAGTATCGGTATCGTCAACTTTGGTTCTCCTCAAGTATCGATATTTTAAGTATCGGTATCGTCAACTTTGGACCTCAAGTATCGATACTTTTAAGTATCGGTATCGTCAACTTTGGACCTCAAGTATCGATATTTTAAGTATCGGTATCGTCAACTTGGACCTCAAGTATCGATATTTTTAAGTATCGTATCGTCAACTTTGGACCTCAAGTATCGATATTTTAAGTATCGGTATCGTCAACTTTGGACCTCAAGTATCGATATTTTAAGTATCGGTATCGTCAACTTTGGACTCAAGTATCGATATTTTAAGTATATCGTCAACTTTGGACCTCAAGTATCGATATTTTAAGTATCATATTATCTTATTAAGTATCGATATCGTCAACTTGACCTAAAGTATCGATATTATTAAGTATCGGTATCGTCAACTTTGGATTTAAAGTATCGATGCTCCGATACTATCGACCAAAAAGTATCGAGATCAAAATCGGTGGTATCGGAAACAAAAGTATCGATACATCGATAGTATCGAGGTATTGTTCGTGTCCCTAATTGTAACAGTAATGCAATATTTTAATCTTCAATCGATAGTTACTACAGGGATATAGGACAAAACGGGCCATCAAAATAAATACCTTATGGGACAAGTTTTTATTTTAAAAATTGCACAACCACAAATTAAATTTTTAACATTAAATTCACATAGATAACTTACAACCTCGTTCACTAGAGGCCACAGAGGAACCAATACACAGAGTAACAACCGACCCTCTCTTTTGGCAGTAATTTTAACGACGTAGTACTGCCCAGAGCGCTAGATGCCGCCACGGTCGGCGGCCCAAGCCCAAGCGATAGTTCCATGCGCCGCCACTGCCCTGTATTGGTTCCTCTGTGCTAGAGGCGATAGCCTCCAATGGACCAGTGGCAAAAGATAGAAAAAGAAACTTAACAAAAAGAAAATAAGGAACTTAATTCACCAAAAGAAGCATCAAATTCAACAAATAAATCTCTACAAGCAAACTTAAAAAAAAAAAATTGTCTATAGTGATTTTCTGTGAGCAACCAGAGATGGGCAAAATTAATCATGAATATGATTAAGATTTTTAATCATAGGATTATTTTTCTGTGATTAAGAATAAGATTAAAATCTTAATCACAGAGAGATTTAAGAATAAAATCTTAATCACAGAGATGATTAAGAATAAAATCTTAATCACAGGAAATCTTTGATTAAACTTAATCACAGGAAATCTGTGATTAATCACAGGAAAGTCTGTGATTAATCATGGGAAAATCGATTAATCATGGAATTGGGATTAATAAGGAAAATAAAGATTAATCATTGGAATTTGGGATTAATTAAGGAAATAATGATTATTCATTGGAATTTGGGATAATTAAGGAAAATAATGATTAATCATGGAATTAATTAAGGAAAATAATGATTAATCATTGGAATTTGGGATTAATTAAAGGAAAATAAGATTAATCATGGAATTTGGATAATTAAAGGAAAATAATGATTAATCATTGGAATTAATTAAGGAAAATAATGATTAATCATTGGAATTTTAATTAAGGAAAATAATGATTAATCATTGGAATTGAGATTAATTAAGGAAAATAATGATTAATCATTGGAAATTAATTAAGGAAAAATGATTAATCATTGGAATTTGGGATAATTAAGGAAAATAATGATAATCATTGGAATTAATTAAGGAAATAATGATTAATCATTGGAATGGGATTAATTAAGGAAAATAATGATTAATCATTGGAATTTGGGATTAATTAAGGAAAATAATGATTAATCATTGGAATTAATTTAAGGAAAATAATGATTAATCATTGGAATTAATTAAGGAAAATAATGATTAATCATTGGAATTAATAAGGAAATATGATTAATCATTGGAATTTGAGATTAATTAAGGAAAATAATGATAATCATTGGAATAATTAAGGAAAATAATGATTAATCATTGGAATTGAGATTAATTAAGGAAAAAAGATTAATCATTGGAATTAATTAAGGAAAATAATGATTAATCATGGAATTAATTAAGGAAAATAATGATTAATCATTGGAATTTGAATTAATAAGGAAAAAATGATAATCATTGGAATTAATTAAGGAAAATAATGATTAATCATTGGAATTTGGGATTAATTAAGAAAATAATGATTAATCATTGGAATTGGGATTAATTAAGGAAAAAGCTGATCAATCATCAGAAAATTTTAATTTTTTTTCAGAAGCTTTTTCCTTAATTAATCCAAATTCCAATGATTAATCATTGTTTCCTTAATTAATCTCAAATTCCAATGATTAATCATTATTTTTCCTTAATTAATCCCAAATCCCAAATTCCAATGATTAATCATTATTTTCCTTAATTAATCCCAAATTCCAATGATTAATCATTATTTTCTTAATTAATCCCAAATCCCAAATTCCAATGATTAATCATATTTTCCTTAATTAATTCCAATATTAATCATGTTTTCCTTAATTAATCTCAAATTCCAATGATTAATCATTATTTTCCTTAATAATCCCAAATCCCAAATTCCAATGATTAATCATTATTTTCCTTAATTAATCCCAATCCCAAATTCCATGATTAATCATTATTTTCCTTAATTAATCTCCCAAATTCCAATGATTAATCATTATTCCTTAATTAATTCAATTGATTAATCATTATTTTCCTTAATTATTCCAATGATTAATCATTATTTTCCTTAATTAATCTCAAATTCCAATGATTCATTATTTTCCTTAATTAATCCCAAATTTCCAATGATTAATCATTATTTTCCTTAATTAATCCCAAATTCCAATGATTAATCATTATTTTCCTTAATTAATCCCAAATTCCAATGATTAATCATTATTTTCCTTAATTAATTCAATGATTAATCATTATTTCCTTAATTAATCCCAAATTCCAATGATTAATCATTATTTTCCTTAATTAATCCAAATTCCAATGATTAATCATTATTTCCTTATTAATCCCAAATTCCAATGATTAATCGATTTTCCTATGATTAATCACAGATTCCTGTGATTAATCACAGATTTCCTGTGATTAAGATTTTATTCTTAATCATCTCTGTGATTAAGATTTTTCTTAATCATCTCTGTGATTAAGATTTTATTCTTTCTTAATCACAGAAAAATTCCTATGATTAAAAATCTTAATCATAAGATTTTGCCCATCTCTGTGAGCAACTAGGCCTGTTTTAGGTCTGACGGATTTTTCCCGCCATTTTTTGTAAATCAGCCACGTGCGCATCCTATGAGCAACGTCTACAGACAAAAAATTCAAATAAAAAGCCTTGATATGTTTTTTTTGCCATAGATGGGATTTTCAATCATTTGTCTTCGACATAAATGTTAAAAACATATATAATATGCAAGTATAACGTCCCTTATGAACGAGAAAGACACACATTTCAAAATATAATCCCCCAATCCGCTAATACTGCAAAAGATGGTGTCTCGTTACGTTGGCTGTACCAACATGACGTGTAAAACAAAAATGGCGCCAAAAATTATATTACTATTGGAAGGTTTCAGCGAAAATAAAACAGTTAGCTCCATGGAGGTAAGAATAAAGGAGCGTACCGGGTCGGAAGGTCGTACGTAGAGACACGATATCGGAAGCAAAGTATCGATACCCGGTATCGAAAAGTATCGCAACAGTTTAATCGATGCCAGATCGGTATCGTCAACATTGGACCTAAAGTATCGATACTTTTAAGTATCGGTATCGTCAACATTGGACCTAAAGTATCGATACTTTTAAGTATCGGTATCGTCAACATTGGACCTAAAGTATCGATACTTTTAAGTATCGGTATCGTCAACATTGGACCTAAAGTATCGATACTTTTAAGTATCGGTATCGTCAACATTGGACCTAAAGTATCGATACTTTTAAGTATCGATATCTCAACATTAGACCTAAAGTATCGATACTTTTAAGTATCGATATGTCAACATTGGACCTAAAGTATCGATATTTAAGTATCGGTATCGTCAACATTGGACCTAAAGTATCGATACTTTTAAGTATCGGTATCGTCAACATTGGACCTAAAGTATCGATACTTTTAAGTATCGGTATCGTCAACATTGGACCTAAAGTATCGATACTTTTAAGTATCGGTATCGTCAACATTGGACCTAAAGTATCGATACTTTTAAGTATCGGTATCGTCAACATTGGACCTAAAGTATCGATACTTTTAAGTATCGGTATCGTCAACATTGGACCTAAAGTATCGATACTTTTAAGTATCGGTATCGTCAACATTGGACCTAAAGTATCGATACTTTTAAGTATCGATATCGTCAACATTGGACCTAAAGTATCGATACTTTTAAGTATCGGTATCGTCAACTTGGACCTAAAGTATCGATACTTTTAAGTATCGGTATCGTCAACTTGGACCTAAGTATCGATACTTTTAAGTATCGGTACCGCAACTTTGGACCAAGTATCGATATTTTTAAGTATCGATATCGTCAACTTTGGACCTAAGTATCGATATTTTAAGTATCGATATCGTCAACTTTGGACCTAAAGTATCGATATTTTAAGTATCGGTATCGTCAACATTGGACCTAAAGTATCGATATTTAAGTATCGGTATCGTCAACATTGGACCTAAAGTATCGATACTTTTAAGTATCGGTATCGTCAACATTGGACCTAAAGTATCGATACTTTTAAGTATCGTATCGTCAACTTTGGACCTAAGTATCGATACTTTTAAGTATCGGTACAACTTTGGACCTAAAGTATCGATATTTTAAGTATCGATATCGTCAACTTGGACCTAAGTATCGATATTTTAAGTATCGGTATCGTCAACTTGGACCTAAAGTATCGATATTTTTAAGTATCGGTATCGTCAACATTGGACCTAAAGTATCGATATTTTAAGTATCGGTATCGTCAACATTGGACCTAAAGTATCGATACTTTTAAGTATCGGTATCGTCAACATTGGACCTAAAGTATCGATACTTTTAAGTATCGGTATCGTCAACATTGGACCTAAAGTATCGGTATCGTCAACTTTGGACCTAAAGTATCGATACTTTTAAGTATCGGTATCGTCAACATTGGACCTAAAGTATCGATACTTTTAAGTATCGGTATCGTCAACATTGGACCTAAAGTATCGATACTTTTAAGTATCGGTATCGTCAACATTGGACCTAAAGTATCGATACTTTTAAGTATCGATATCGTCAACATTGGACCTAAAGTATCGATACTTTTAAGTATCGGTATCGTCAACATTGGACCTAAAGTATCGGTATCGTCAACTTGGACCTAAAGTATCGATACTTTTAAGTATCGTATCGTCAACATTGGACCTAAAGTATCGATACTTTTAAGTATCGATATCGTCAACATTGGACCTAAAGTATCGATACTTTTAAGTATCGGTATCGTCAACATTGGACCTAAAGTATCGATATTTTAAAGTCCAATCATTTAAAAAAAAAAAAAAAAAAAAAAAAAAAAAAAAAAAAAAGTTCCGATGCTGCACGTAAAGTATCGATGCTCCGATACTATCGGTCAAAAGTATCGAGGTCAAAATCGGTGGTATCGGAAACAAAAGTATCGATACTTCGATAGTATCTAGGTATCGTGTCCCTAGTCGTACGGTAAAGCCGAACAGGTTAGGGCATTGTAACAGTAATGCTATATTTTTACCTCCCTCCATTTTATTCTTACTTCCATGGCTGTGCCATTAGTCTGATCTCTCATTTAGATCATCCTGTAAATCGTTGAGGTTATTTAAGCCGTTGTGTGACGTTCGCCAAAGCGACCGCGAAAGCCTGAACGGCGGAGAACGGATATTGGAAGTCTAACGTGTACGCGTTCCCGTCTATCCGTCCGAACTGCATGACCTGCAAAGGAATTTGAGCTGCGACTCTATGATGTTTGAAATTTACCTGTTTTCCTCGGAATTCTACTTGAAAGTTCTTAGCAGATTCTTGAGTTACACGTCCACCGAAGTCAAGTTGGTAGACCTGATTGTTTTCGTTCCACATGGGAGCTTTGTTGTGCATTATAAACTTTTCTTTTGCCGTCGTTTCAATCTTGAAAGAAGAAAATAATTTTTAGAAGAAAAAAAGTTTGGTTACCTTGTTTCTTAATTGTGCTTTTTGAAAGCTTTCCAAGTCTTGATATCCGTCGACGTCGTTCGCCTGGCTGCGCTTCGGAGACGTCTCGGCATCAACGGCGAGTTCATAATTCTTGCCCTAATCGGTGAAGAGTTTCGTTTCTTTTTTGATAGCGCGGGACTTGCGGGTGAGCTGCTTGGAGGAGGTTGGATGGTATGGGCGGATGCGATGCCTTTGTCCATGTCGAAGAGTCCAAAGATCTGCTTTTACCGGCGTGCGTTAGCCTAGCGGGACGGTTTTGTCGTACGAGGACAAGTCGATTGTTGCTCCCGCCTTCGACGAAATCCAAATAACCTACACTGCAGCTACGTACGACGCCTCTTCTCGAGGTTTCACTTTCCCGCATTCGCAGTCACGAAAGGTGCTCCGCGTCATAAACCATTCTCTTGTCTTTCCGTCATTGTAGCCGGAGCCTCTGCAGCGCGCACGTATCGGAGCGACGGCGACCGCACCGGCTTCTTCCATACCTTTACCGTCGTCGTCGTCGTCGCTCATGACCTGACTCACGCCCGAATCGCACGGACCGTCACCCGCCATCAAAAGCGTCATCTGCCTCGGTTGCAAATGTAATAGACTCGTTTTATACGTCACTTGTCCCAAATTGGAAGCTAGACTATTGGCTATACCGTGAATCCGAAACTTCGTACCCCAAATATTCGACGTCACTTCCGCCAAATGAGACTCCTCTGGCAACAAGCCTGAATTTTGATTCCGGTTCCTTCTCCTCGTCAATCTCGGACTACCGCATGATTCTTCACACTCTGAGTCATCTCTTTCACTCCCGCTGTAGTTCCCGTTCAGCGATGCGCTTAGCTTACATGAGCAATCTAAAATCGGAAAGCGTTAGGGCACTATGAGGTTTAGAGCAAAAACCCGGCGAGTGGTTGAATAACCGGTTATTGATCAGTTTTTAATCGAATATCTCGAAAACTATGAGGTTTAGAGCAAAACCCGGCGAGTGGTTGAATAACCGGTTATTGATCAGTTTTTAATCGAATATCTCGAAAACTATGAGGTTTAGAGCAAAAACCCGGCGAGTGGTTGAATAACCGGTTATTGATCAGTTTTTAATCGAATATCTCGAAAACTATGAGGTTTAGAGCGAAAACCCGGCGAGTGGTTAAATAACCGGTTATTGATCAGTTTTTAATCGAATATCTCGAAAACTATGAGGTTTAGAGCAAAAACCCACGAGTGGTTGAATAACCGGTTATTGATCAGTTTTTAATCGAATATCTCGAAAACTATGAGGTTTAGAGCGAAAAACCCGGCGAGTTTAATAACCGGTTATGATCAGTTTTTAATCGAATATCTCGAAAACTATGAGGTTTAGAGCGAAAACCCGGCGAGTGGTTAATAACCGGTTATTGATCAGTTTTAATCGAATATCTCGAAAACTATGAGGTTTAGAGCGAAAACCCGGCGAGTGGTTAAATAACCGGTTATTGATCAGTTTTAATCGAATATCTCGAAAACTATGAGGTTTAGAGCG
This sequence comes from Orius insidiosus, assembly GCA_014119065.1. Lineage (NCBI taxonomy): Eukaryota > Metazoa > Arthropoda > Insecta > Hemiptera > Anthocoridae > Orius > Orius insidiosus. The sequence goes on from JACGAQ010000956.1 coordinate 40,953, forward strand.
AAAACCCGGCGAGTGGTTAAAAACCGGTTATTGATCAGTTTTTAATCGAATATCTCGAAAACTATGAGGTTTAGAGCAAAAACCCGGCGAGTGGTTAATAACCGGTTATTGATCAGTTTTTAATCGAATATTCGAAAACTATGAGGTTTAGAGCAAAAACCCGGCGAGTGGTTAAATAACCGGTTATTGATCAGTTTTTAATCGAATATTCGAAAACTATGAGGTTTAGAGCGAAAACCCGGCGAGTGGTTGAATAACCGGTTATTGATCAGTTTTTAATCGAATATCTCGAAAACTATGAGGTTTAGAGCGAAAACCCGGCGAGTGGTTGAATAACCGGTTATTGATCAGTTTTAATCGAATATCTCGAAAACTATGAGGTTTAGAGCGAAAACCCGGCGAGTGGTTAAATAACCGGTTATTGATCAGTTTTTAATCGAATATCTCGAAAACTATGAGGTTTAGAGCGAAAACCCGGCGAGTGGTTGAATAACCGGTTATTGATCAGTTTTTAATCGAATATCTCGAAAACTATGAGGTTTAGAGCAAAAAACCCGGCGAGTGGTTGAATAACCGGTTATTGATCAGTTTTAATCGAATATCTCGAAAACTATGAGGTTTAGAGCGAAAAACCCGGCGAGTGGTTAATAACCGGTTATTGATCAGTTTTAATCGAATATCTCGAAAACTATGATTTAGAGCAAAACCCGGCGAGTGGTTGAATAACCGGTTATTGATCAGTTTTTAATCGAATATCTCGAAACTATGAGGTTTAGAGCGAAAACCCGGCGAGTGGTTAAATAACCGGTTATTGATCAGTTTTTAATCGAATATCTCGAAAACTATGAGGTTTAGAGCGAAAACCCGGCGAGTGGTTAATAACCGGTTATTGATCATTTTTAATCGAATATCTCGAAAACTATGAGGTTTAGAGCGAAAACCCGGCGAGTGGTTAAATAACCGGTTATTGATCAGTTTTTAATCGAATATCTCGAAAACTATGAGGTTTAGAGCAAAAACCCGGCGAGTGGTTAAATAACCGGTTATTGATCAGTTTTTAATCGAATATCTCGAAAACTATGAGGTTTAGAGCGAAAACCCGGCGAGTGGTTAATAACCGGTTATTGATCAGTTTTTAATCGAATATCTCGAAAACTATGAGGTTTAGAGCGAAAACCCGGCGAGTGGTTAAATAACCGGTTATTGATCAGTTTTTAATCGAATATCTCGAAAACTATGAGGTTTAGAGCGAAAACCCGGCGAGTGGTTAAATAACCGGTTATTGATCAGTTTTTAATCGAATATCTCGAAAACTATGAGGTTTAGAGCGAAAACCCGGCGAGTGGTTAATAACCGGTTATTGATCAGTTTTTAATCGAATATCTCGAAAACTATGAGGTTTAGAGCGAAAACCCGGCGAGTGGTTAAAAACCGGTTATTGATCAGTTTTTAATCGAATATCTCGAAAACTATGAGGTTTAGAGCGAAAAACCCGGCGAGTGGTTAATAACCGGTTATTGATCAGTTTTTAATCGAATATCTCGAAAACTATGAGGTTTAGAGCGAAAACCCGGCGAGTGGTTAAATAACCGGTTATTGATCAGTTTTTAATCGAATATCTCGAAAACTATGAGGTTTAGAGCGAAAAACCCGGCGAGTGGTTAATAACCGGTTATTGATCAGTTTTTAATCGAATATCTCGAAAACTATGAGGTTTAGAGCGAAAACCCGGCGAGTGGTTAATAACCGGTTATTGATCAGTTTTTAATCGAATATCTCGAAAACTATGAGGTTTAGAGCAAAAACCCGGCGAGTGGTTGAATAACCGGTTATTGATCTTTTTAATCGAATATCTCGAAAACTATGAGGTTTAGAGCGAAAACCCGGCGAGTGGTTGAGTGGTTTAATAACCGGTGATCAGTTTTTAAACGTTTCAATCTGGGGTTTTAGACTTACCTGCTATTTGTGGGTCAAAAATGACAAATTCTGGCTTTAGTTTGCTCGTTCGTTTTCCCTTCAAAAGAGGCACCAATCCTCCTAAGTACTCTAAGAAAAGTGTGTAGCAATTTGCGGATAGGTCTTCGTCGTGTCTCAACATTGTGCAGTGAAGCCTGACTTTTGGCGTACGACTTACGAACTCTCTTAGCCTGAACCTTCAGGAACACAGCACTAAAAAGAAGGTTATAGGGTATGGTTAGTAGCATCTTACGCGGATAGTGTGGGCGAACAGTTTGGATAAGCGGTGTTGAATCCGAAGAGGAAGAGGTAAAGAACTGATTTGATTGGCGCCCCCTTGTAGTCTATTGTACACCTGGAGGCTACACAAAAGCTGCAGCGATGCTATACGCATGGAAACCCAAGCCATATGAATGATACATCCCGTCGCCACAAACAACCGCTTATCATTATGTCCCCACGTCATCGCCGTAACTGCAGACTAAAAAGAAACTTATCATCATCCATTCTAGACAGTCTTACCAACGTATATGGAATGACGGAGCTGTAAAGAAGGTTACCGCTATCGGTATAGACTTTAACCATATTTTTGTATTCGGTGTTCGGGACGGTTCCAGCGACCGCTAATAATTGTTTACTATTGGACCACTCGATTGATAGCGGGCAAAGGCCGGTTTGTACGTGGGTCGGGGAGACGTCGTAATAATGCTTCATCAGTAATATGACGCCGTTTTCTAAGCTCACAGCCAGGACGTATTTCGCACAAACGCACGAATCTGAAAAGAAAACGTAATTACAGACACGCTAGACTATCCTTATCCCAAGAAACCGCTGCCACCAGGCTGTGCTTCTCCCTGCTACTTCCCATCTGCACTACTCCCAGACTCGCTCACCTTTGAGCGAGGCTGTGCTTCCTCTCTGAATGCTTCTGCCTATCATCTGCACTACTTCCAGAGATCCAGAATATGCTATAGGTGGCTGTGCTTCTCCCCAATCGCTACGGTCTAACTGCATTACTTCCAGAGCCGAAGCTGCAGCCTGGCTGTGCTACCGGACTGGTGTATCTGCACTACTCCGACGGCTCCGCCCACAGCTGTTGTGTGAGTGCTTCTCCCTTACACCTGTACTAAGGTTAACCCCCAGACTGCAAAGCCTAGCTGTGTTACCCCCAAATCCCACAGACCACTGCTCACAGTATTCATATACGGTCATATACCGTAGTTATAATCTTTGAGCGAGACTGTGCTTTCTCTCTGAATGCTTCTGCCTACTATCTGCACTTCTCCAATAGATCCAGAATAGGCGGCTGTGCTTCTCCCCAATTGCTACTGTCTAACTTCCCTACACCAAAAGCCGAAGGCTATGCTGCAGCCTGGCTGTGCTACGGACTGGTGCATCTCCACTACTCCGACGGCTCCCAGCTGTTGTGTGAGTGCTTCTCCCTTGCACCAAGGTTAACCCCCAGACTGCAAAGCCTAGCTTTGCTACCCCCAAATCCCACAGAGCACTGCTCACAGACCGTATTCAATAAACTTACCATTTGAGTCATCAGTTTCTTCCATTTTAAACTTTTCACATGACCAAGCCATAGACGTAACTGCGATTTGGTTGGCTATTTCGACTTGAGCCATCATCGCACCGTGTACGTCCATTACGACCAGCTGCCATTGCTAGTACCGAAATACACCTGAAAAAGAAATTAGAAAAAAAAAGATTTCTTGGTGTTCGTACCAGTTGGTCGTCGGGAGTCCAAATGCCGCAGTTGATCGTGCAGTCAAGATTGAGCATCGACGACCAATAGCGTTGTCCGGCGACAGATCCAACCAATACGAAACCGTCCTGATAGCAAATCAACGCCATCCTTCCATCATGCGACCAACTAAAATGCGTCACGCGGGTGTTCCTATCGTTGATCAATTCGATGCTCCATCGCCCTTCGTACTTGATCCAGACGAAAATAACGCCCGAACTGTCGCACGAGGCTAGCTTCTGGTAGGGCTCGTTCCATTTCACTAATATAACCTTCAAAAAATGCGGCGAGTGGTTAAATAACCGGTTATTGATCAGGTTGAATAACCGGTTTTTGATCAGTTTTTAATTGAATATCTCGAAAACTATGAGGTTTAGAGCGAAAACCCGGCGAGTGGTTAAATAACCGGTTATTGATCAGGTTGAATAACCGGTTATTGATCAGTTTTTAATCGAATATCTCGAAAACTATGAGGTTTAGAGCGAAAACCCGGCGAGTGGTTGAATAACCGGTTATTGATCAGTTTTTAATCGAATATCTCGAAAACTATGAGGTTTAGAGCAAAAACCCGGCGAGTGGTTGAATAACCGGTTATTGATCAGTTTTTAATCGAATATCTCGAAAACTATGAGGTTTAGAGCGAAAACCCGGCGAGTGGTTAATAACCGGTTATTGATCAGTTTTTAATCGAATATCTCGAAAACTATGAGGTTTAGAGCGAAAACCCGGCGAGTGGTTAAATAACCGGTTATTGATCAGTTTTAATGAATATCTCGAAAACTATGAGGTTTAGAGCGAAAACCCGGCGAGTGGTTAAATAACCGGTTATTGATCAGTTTTTAATGAATATCTCGAAACTATGAGGTTTAGAGCAAAAACCCGGCGAGTGGTTGAATAACCGGTTATTGATCAGTTTTTAATCGAATATCTCGAAAACTATGAGGTTTAGAGCAAAACCCGGCGAGTGGTTGAATAACCGGTTATTGATCAGTTTTTAATCGAATATCTCGAAAACTATGAGGTTTAGAGCGAAAACCCGGCGAGTGGTTGAATAACCGGTTATTGATCAGTTTTTAATCGAATATCTCGAAAACTATGAGGTTTAGAGCAAAAACCCGGCGAGTGGTTGAATAACCGGTTATTGATCAGTTTTTAATCGAATATCTCGAAAACTATGAGGTTTAGAGCGAAAACCCGGCGAGTGGTTAATAACCGGTTATTGATCAGTTTTTAATCGAATATCTCGAAAACTATGAGGTTTAGAGCAAAAACCCGGCGAGTGGTGAATAACCGGTTATTGATCAGTTTTTAATCGAATATCTCGAAAACTATGAGGTTTAGAGCAAAAACCCGGCGAGTGGTTAATAACCGGTTATTGATCAGTTTTTAATCGAATATCTCGAAAACTATGAGGTTTAGAGCGAAAACCCGGCGAGTGGTAAATAACCGGTTATTGATCAGTTTTAATCGAATATCTCGAAAACTATGAGGTTTAGAGAAAAACCCGGCGAGTGGTTGAATAACCGGTTATTGATCAGTTTTTAATCGAATATCTCGAAAACTATGAGGTTTAGAGCGAAAACCCGGCGAGTGGTTGAATAACCGGTTATTGATCAGTTTTTAATCGAATATCTCGAAAACTATGAGGTTTAGAGCAAAAACCCGGCGAGTGGTTGAATAACCGGTTATTGATCAGTTTTTAATCGAATATCTCGAAAACTATGAGGTTTAGAGCAAAACCCGGCGAGTGGTTAATAACCGGTTATTGATCAGTTTTTAATCGAATATCTCGAAAACTATGAGGTTTAGAGCAAAACCCGGCGAGTGGTTAATAACCGGTTATTGATCATTTTAATGAATATCTCGAAAACTATGAGGTTTAGAGCAAAACCCGGCGAGTGGTTAATAACCGGTTATTGATCAGTTTTTAATGAATATCTCGAAACTATGAGGTTTAGAGCAAAAACCCGGCGAGTGGTTGAATAACCGGTTATTGATCAGTTTTTAATCGAATATCTCGAAAACTATGAGGTTTAGAGCGAAAACCCGGCGAGTGGTTAATAACCGGTTATTGATCAGTTTTTAATCGAATATCTCGAAAACTATGAGGTTTAGAGCGAAAACCCGGCGAGTGGTTAAATAACCGGTTATTGATCAGTTTTTAATCGAATATCTCGAAAACTATGAGGTTTAGAGCGAAAACCCGGCGAGTGGTTAAATAACCGGTTATTGATCAGTTTTTAATCGAATATCTCGAAAACTATGAGGTTTAGAGCAAAAACCCGGCGAGTGGTTGAATAACCGGTTATTGATCAGTTTTTAATCGAATATCTCGAAAACTATGAGGTTTAGAGGAAAACCCGGCGAGTGGTTGAATAACCGGTTATTGATCAGTTTTTAATCGAATATCTCGAAAACTATGAGGTTTAGAGCGAAAACCCGGCGAGTGGTTAAATAACCGGTTATTGATCAGTTTTTAATCGAATATCTCGAAAACTATGAGGTTTAGAGCAAAAACCCGGCGAGTGGTTGAATAACCGGTTATTGATCAGTTTTTAATCGAATATCTCGAAAACTATGAGGTTTAGAGCAAAACCCGGCGAGTGGTTAATAACCGGTTATTGATCAGTTTTTAATCGAATATCTCGAAAACTATGAGGTTTAGAGCAAAAACCCGGCGAGTGGTTGAATAACCGGTTATTGATCAGTTTTTAATCGAATATCTCGAAAACTATGAGGTTTAGAGCAAAAACCCGGCGAGTGGTTAAATAACCGGTTATTGATCAGTTTTTAATCGAATATCTCGAAAACTATGAGGTTTAGAGCAAAAACCCGGCGAGTGGTTGAATAACCGGTTATTGATCAGTTTTTAATCGAATATCTCGAAAACTATGAGGTTTAGAGCAAAAACCCGGCGAGTGGTTGAATAACCGGTTATTGATCAGTTTTTAATCGAATATCTCGAAAACTATGAGGTTTAGAGCAAAACCCGGCGAGTGGTTAATAACCGGTTATTGATCAGTTTTTAATCGAATATCTCGAAAACTATGAGGTTTAGAGCAAAAACCCGGCGAGTGGTTGAATAACCGGTTATTGATCAGTTTTTAATCGAATATCTCGAAAACTATGAGGTTTAGAGCAAAAACCCGGCGAGTGGTTGAATAACCGGTTATTGATCAGTTTTTAATCGAATATCTCGAAAACTATGAGGTTTAGAGCAAAACCCGGCGAGTGGTTAATAACCGGTTATTGATCAGTTTTTAATCGAATATCTCGAAAACTATGAGGTTTAGAGCAAAAACCCGGCGAGTGGTTGAATAACCGGTTATTGAATATCTCGAAAACTATGAGGTTTAGAGCAAAAACCCGGCGAGTGGTTGAATAACCGGTTATTGATCAGTTTTTAATCGAATATCTCGAAAACTATGAGGTTTAGAGCAAAAACCCGGCGAGTGGTTGAATAACCGGTTATTGATCAGTTTTTAATCGAAATCTCGAAAACTATGAGGTTTAGAGCAAAAACCCGGCGAGTGGTTGAATAACCGGTTATTGATCAGTTTTTAATCGAATATCTCGAAAACTATGAGGTTTAGAGCAAAAACCCGGCGAGTGGTTGAATAACCGGTTATTGATCAGTTTTTAATCGAATATCTCGAAAACTATGAGGTTTAGAGCAAAAACCCGGCGAGTGGTTAATAACCGGTTATTGATCAGTTTTTAATCGAATATCTCGAAAACTATGAGGTTTAGAGCAAAAACCCGGCGAGTGGTTGAATAACCGGTTATTGATCAGTTTTTAATCGATATCTCGAAAACTATGAGGTTTAGAGCAAAAACCCGGCGAGTGGTTGAATAACCGGTTATTGAATATCTCGAAAACTATGAGGTTTAGAGCAAAAACCCGGCGAGTGGTTGAATAACCGGTTATTGAATATCTCGAAAACTATGAGGTTTAGAGCAAAAACCCGGCGAGTGGTTGAATAACCGGTTATTGAATATCTCGAAAACTATGAGGTTTAGAGCAAAAACCCGGCGAGTGGTTGAATAACCGGTTATTGAATATCTCGAAAACTATGAGGTTTAGAGCAAAAACCCGGCGAGTGGTTGAATAACCGGTTATTGAATATCTCGAAAACTATGAGGTTTAGAGCAAAAACCCGGCGAGTGGTTGAATAACCGGTTATTGAATATCTCGAAAACTATGAGGTTTAGAGCAAAAACCCGGCGAGTGGTTGAATAACCGGTTATTGAATATCTCGAAAACTATGAGGTTTAGAGCAAAAACCCGGCGAGTGGTTGAATAACCGGTTATTGATCAGTTTTTAATCGAATATCTCGAAAACTATGAGGTTTAGAGCAAAAACCCGGCGAGTGGTTGAATAACCGGTTATTGATCAGTTTTTAATCGAATATCTCGAAAACTATGAGGTTTAGAGCAAAAACCCGGCGAGTGGTTGAATAACCGGTTATTGATCAGTTTTTAATCGAATATCTCGAAAACTATGAGGTTTAGAGCAAAAACCCGGCGAGTGGTTGAATAACCGGTTATTGATCAGTTTTTAATCGATATCTCGAAAACTATGAGGTTTAGAGCAAAAACCCGGCGAGTGGTTGAATAACCGGTTATTGAATATCTCGAAAACTATGAGGTTTAGAGCAAAAACCCGGCGAGTGGTTGAATAACCGGTTATTGAATATCTCGAAAACTATGAGGTTTAGAGCAAAAACCCGGCGAGTGGTTGAATAACCGGTTATTGAATATCTCGAAAACTATGAGGTTTAGAGCAAAAACCCGGCGAGTGGTTGAATAACCGGTTATTGAATATCTCGAAAACTATGAGGTTTAGAGCAAAAACCCGGCGAGTGGTTGAATAACCGGTTATTGAATATCTCGAAAACTATGAGGTTTAGAGCAAAAACCCGGCGAGTGGTTGAATAACCGGTTATTGAATATCTCGAAAACTATGAGGTTTAGAGCAAAAACCCGGCGAGTGGTTGAATAACCGGTTATTGAATATCTCGAAAACTATGAGGTTTAGAGCAAAAACCCGGCGAGTGGTTGAATAACCGGTTATTGATCAGTTTTTAATCGAATATCTCGAAAACTATGAGGTTTAGAGCAAAAACCCGGCGAGTGGTTGAATAACCGGTTATTGATCAGTTTTTAATCGAATATCTCGAAAACTATGAGGTTTAGAGCAAAAACCCGGCGAGTGGTTAATAACCGGTTATTGATCAGTTTTTAATCGAATATCTCGAAAACTATGAGGTTTAGAGCAAAAACCCGGCGAGTGGTTGAATAACCGGTTATTGATCAGTTTTTAATCGAATATCTCGAAAACTATGAGGTTTAGAGCAAAAACCCGGCGAGTGGTTGAATAACCGGTTATTGATCAGTTTTTAATCGAATATCTCGAAAACTATGAGGTTTAGAGCAAAAACCCGGCGAGTGGTTGAATAACCGGTTATTGATCAGTTTTTAATCGAATATCTCGAAAACTATGAGGTTTAGAGCAAAAACCCGGCGAGTGGTTGAATAACCGGTTATTGAATATCTCGAAAACTATGAGGTTTAGAGCAAAAACCCGGCGAGTGGTTGAATAACCGGTTATTGATCAGTTTTTAATCGAATATCTCGAAAACTATGAGGTTTAGAGCAAAAACCCGGCGAGTGGTTGAATAACCGGTTATTGATCAGTTTTTAATCGAATATCTCGAAAACTATGAGGTTTAGAGCAAAAACCCGGCGAGTGGTTGAATAACCGGTTATTGATCAGTTTTTAATCGAATATCTCGAAAACTATGAGGTTTAGAGCAAAAACCCGGCGAGTGGTTGAATAACCGGTTATTGATCAGTTTTTAATCGAATATCTCGAAAACTATGAGGTTTAGAGCAAAAACCCGGCGAGTGGTTGAATAACCGGTTATTGATCAGTTTTTAATCGAATATCTCGAAAACTATGAGGTTTAGAGCAAAAACCCGGCGAGTGGTTGAATAACCGGTTATTGATCAGTTTTTAATCGATATCTCGAAAACTATGAGGTTTAGAGCAAAAACCCGGCGAGTGGTTGAATAACCGGTTATTGAATATCTCGAAAACTATGAGGTTTAGAGCAAAAACCCGGCGAGTGGTTGAATAACCGGTTATTGAATATCTCGAAAACTATGAGGTTTAGAGCAAAAACCCGGCGAGTGGTTGAATAACCGGTTATTGAATATCTCGAAAACTATGAGGTTTAGAGCAAAAACCCGGCGAGTGGTTGAATAACCGGTTATTGAATATCTCGAAAACTATGAGGTTTAGAGCAAAAACCCGGCGAGTGGTTGAATAACCGGTTATTGAATATCTCGAAAACTATGAGGTTTAGAGCAAAAACCCGGCGAGTGGTTGAATAACCGGTTATTGAATATCTCGAAAACTATGAGGTTTAGAGCAAAAACCCGGCGAGTGGTTGAATAACCGGTTATTGAATATCTCGAAAACTATGAGGTTTAGAGCAAAAACCCGGCGAGTGGTTGAATAACCGGTTATTGATCAGTTTTTAATCGAATATCTCGAAAACTATGAGGTTTAGAGCAAAAACCCGGCGAGTGGTTGAATAACCGGTTATTGATCAGTTTTTAATCGAATATCTCGAAAACTATGAGGTTTAGAGCAAAAACCCGGCGAGTGGTTGAATAACCGGTTATTGATCATTTTAATCGATATCTCGAAAACTATGAGGTTTAGAGCAAAAACCCGGCGAGTGGTTGAATAACCGGTTATTGAATATCTCGAAAACTATGAGGTTTAGAGCAAAAACCCGGCGAGTGGTTGAATAACCGGTTATTGAATATCTCGAAAACTATGAGGTTTAGAGCAAAAACCCGGCGAGTGGTTGAATAACCGGTTATTGAATATCTCGAAAACTATGAGGTTTAGAGCAAAAACCCGGCGAGTGGTTGAATAACCGGTTATTGAATATCTCGAAAACTATGAGGTTTAGAGCAAAAACCCGGCGAGTGGTTGAATAACCGGTTATTGAATATCTCGAAAACTATGAGGTTTAGAGCAAAAACCCGGCGAGTGGTTGAATAACCGGTTATTGAATATCTCGAAAACTATGAGGTTTAGAGCAAAAACCCGGCGAGTGGTTGAATAACCGGTTATTGAATATCTCGAAAACTATGAGGTTTAGAGCAAAAACCCGGCGAGTGGTTGAATAACCGGTTATTGATCAGTTTTTAATCGAATATCTCGAAAACTATGAGGTTTAGAGCAAAAACCCGGCGAGTGGTTGAATAACCGGTTATTGATCAGTTTTTAATCGAATATCTCGAAAACTATGAGGTTTAGAGCAAAAACCCGGCGAGTGGTTGAATAACCGGTTATTGATCAGTTTTTAATCGAATATCTCGAAAACTATGAGGTTTAGAGCAAAAACCCGGCGAGTGGTTGAATAACCGGTTATTGATCAGTTTTAATCGATATCTCGAAAACTATGAGGTTTAGAGCAAAAACCCGGCGAGTGGTTGAATAACCGGTTATTGAATATCTCGAAAACTATGAGGTTTAGAGCAAAAACCCGGCGAGTGGTTGAATAACCGGTTATTGAATATCTCGAAAACTATGAGGTTTAGAGCAAAAACCCGGCGAGTGGTTGAATAACCGGTTATTGAATATCTCGAAAACTATGAGGTTTAGAGCAAAAACCCGGCGAGTGGTTGAATAACCGGTTATTGAATATCTCGAAAACTATGAGGTTTAGAGCAAAAACCCGGCGAGTGGTTGAATAACCGGTTATTGAATATCTCGAAAACTATGAGGTTTAGAGCAAAAACCCGGCGAGTGGTTGAATAACCGGTTATTGAATATCTCGAAAACTATGAGGTTTAGAGCAAAAACCCGGCGAGTGGTTGAATAACCGGTTATTGAATATCTCGAAAACTATGAGGTTTAGAGCAAAAACCCGGCGAGTGGTTGAATAACCGGTTATTGATCAGTTTTAATCGAATATCTCGAAAACTATGAGGTTTAGAGCAAAAACCCGGCGAGTGGTTGAATAACCGGTTATTGATCAGTTTTTAATCGAATATCTCGAAAACTATGAGGTTTAGAGCAAAAACGGCGAGTGGTTGAATAACCGGTTATTGATCAGTTTTTAATCGAATATCTCGAAAACTATGAGGTTTAGAGCAAAAACCCGGCGAGTGGTTGAATAACCGGTTATTGATCAGTTTTTAATCGAATATCTCGAAAACTATGAGGTTTAGAGCAAAAACCCGGCGAGTGGTTGAATAACCGGTTATTGATCAGTTTTTAATCGAATCTCGAAAACTATGAGGTTTAGAGCAAAAACCCGGCGAGTGGTTGAATAACCGGTTATTGATCAGTTTTTAATCGAATATCTCGAAAACTATGAGGTTTAGAGCAAAAACCCGGCGAGTGGTTGAATAACCGGTTATTGAATATCTCGAAAACTATGAGGTTTAGAGCAAAAACCCGGCGAGTGGTTAATAACCGGTTATTGATCAGTTTTTAATCGAATATCTCGAAAACTATGAGGTTTAGAGCAAAAACCCGGCGAGTGGTTGAATAACCGGTTATTGATCAGTTTTTAATCGAATCTCGAAAACTATGAGGTTTAGAGCAAAAACCCGGCGAGTGGTTGAATAACCGGTTATTGATCAGTTTTTAATCGAATATCTCGAAAACTATGAGGTTTAGAGCAAAAACCCGGCGAGTGGTTGAATAACCGGTTATTGATCAGTTTTTAATCGAATATCTCGAAAACTATGAGGTTTAGAGCAAAAACCCGGCGAGTGGTTGAATAACCGGTTATTGATCAGTTTTTAATCGAATATCTCGAAAACTATGAGGTTTAGAGCAAAAACCCGGCGAGTGGTTGAATAACCGGTTATTGATCATATCTCTCGAAAACTATGAGGTTTAGAGCAAAAACCCGGCGAGTGGTTGAATAACCGGTTATTGAATATCTCGAAAACTATGAGGTTTAGAGCAAAAACCCGGCGAGTGGTTGAATAACCGGTTATTGAATATCTCGAAAACTATGAGGTTTAGAGCAAAAACCCGGCGAGTGGTTGAATAACCGGTTATTGAATATCTCGAAAACTATGAGGTTTAGAGCAAAAACCCGGCGAGTGGTTGAATAACCGGTTATTGAATATCTCGAAAACTATGAGGTTTAGAGCAAAAACCCGGCGAGTGGTTGAATAACCGGTTATTGAATATCTCGAAAACTATGAGGTTTAGAGCAAAAACCCGGCGAGTGGTTGAATAACCGGTTATTGAATATCTCGAAAACTATGAGGTTTAGAGCAAAAACCCGGCGAGTGGTTGAATAACCGGTTATTGAATATCTCGAAAACTATGAGGTTTAGAGCAAAAACCCGGCGAGTGGTTGAATAACCGGTTATTGATCAGTTTTTAATCGAATATCTCGAAAACTATGAGGTTTAGAGCAAAAACCCGGCGAGTGGTTGAATAACCGGTTATTGATCAGTTTTTAATCGAATATCTCGAAAACTATGAGGTTTAGAGCAAAAACCCGGCGAGTGGTTGAATAACCGGTTATTGATCAGTTTTTAATCGATATCTCGAAAACTATGAGGTTTAGAGCAAAAACCCGGCGAGTGGTTGAATAACCGGTTATTGAATATCTCGAAAACTATGAGGTTTAGAGCAAAAACCCGGCGAGTGGTTGAATAACCGGTTATTGAATATCTCGAAAACTATGAGGTTTAGAGCAAAAACCCGGCGAGTGGTTGAATAACCGGTTATTGAATATCTCGAAAACTATGAGGTTTAGAGCAAAAACCCGGCGAGTGGTTGAATAACCGGTTATTGAATATCTCGAAAACTATGAGGTTTAGAGCAAAAACCCGGCGAGTGGTTGAATAACCGGTTATTGAATATCTCGAAAACTATGAGGTTTAGAGCAAAAACCCGGCGAGTGGTTGAATAACCGGTTATTGAATATCTCGAAAACTATGAGGTTTAGAGCAAAAACCCGGCGAGTGGTTGAATAACCGGTTATTGAATATCTCGAAAACTATGAGGTTTAGAGCAAAAACCCGGCGAGTGGTTGAATAACCGGTTATTGAATATCTCGAAAACTATGAGGTTTAGAGCAAAAACCCGGCGAGTGGTTTAATAACCGGTTATTGATCAAATTTTAAGTTATAAGAAGAAGAAAAAGAGAAAACCTCAGATCTATGCCCTCGGAGGTTGTAGTTCGTACGAGTCGGATAATCGAGAGTTTTATTACAATGCGATGTCGTGTACGTCACTCCAACGATTCCTCGAACATTTCCGGTCGCCAACCAACCTTCCTGGTAGTAGTTAGTCCGATTTAATTTCCAACCTTCATCCTAAAAGAAAGACGAAAAAAAAACCTTTTTTAAAAATGGTTCAAAATATGTTTTCTGACGTTTTTAGGGTGAGAAAAACGAATCTGAAGTCTGTTTTGAGATCAGAAAATATTTTTATGTTATCTTCTCTACTTTTTTTGGGCCAAAAATTTTTATTTTTAAAATTGCTAAAAACGTGGTTTTTGACGTTTTTTAGGGTGAGAAAAACGAATCTGAAGTCTTTTGAGATCAGAAAATATTTTTTTCCGACACACCAAAGGGGGGACCCTTCTCTCTTTTTTGGGCCAAAATTTTTATTTTTTAAATCGCTAAAAACGTGGTTTTTGACGTTTTTTAGGGTGAGAAAAACGAATCTGAAGTCTTTTTTGAGATCAGAAAAATTTTTTCGGACACACCAAAGGGGGGACCCTTCTCTCCTTTTTTGGGCCAAAAATTTTTATTTTTCTAAATCGCTAAAAACGTGGTTTTTGACGTTTTTTAGGGTGAGAAAAACGAATCTGAAGTCGGTTTTGAGATCAGAAAATATTTTTTCGACACACCAAAGGGGGGACCCTTCTCTCTTTTTTGGGCCAAAATTTTTATTTTTCTAAATCGCTAAAAACGTGTTTTTGACGTTTTTTAGGGTGAGAAAAACGAATCTGAAGTCGGTTTTGAGATCAGAAAATATTTTTTTCCGACACACCAAAGGGGGGACCCTTCTCTCTTTTTTGGGCCAAAAATTTTTATTTTTCTAAATCGCTAAAAACGTGGTTTTTGACGTTTTTTAGGGTGAGAAAAACGAATCTGAAGTCGGTTTTGAGATCAGAAAATATTTTTTACTTCTCTCTTTTTTGGGCCAAAAATTTTTATTTTTTAAATCGCTAAAAACGTGGTTTTTGACGTTTTTTAGGGTGAGAAAAACGAATCTGAAGTCTTTTTTGAGATCAGAAAAATTTTTTCGACACACCAAAGGGGGGACCCTTCTCTCCTTTTTTGGGCCAAAAATTTTTATTTTTCTAAATCGCTAAAAACGTGGTTTTTGACGTTTTTAGGGTGAGAAAAACGAATCTGAAGTCGGTTTTGAGATCAGAAAATATTTTTTTACCCTTCTCTCTTTTTTGGGCCAAAAATTTTTATTTTTCTAAATCGCTAAAAACGTGGTTTTTGACGTTTTTTAGGGTGAGAAAAACGAATCTGAAGTCTTTTGAGATCAGAAAAATTTCGACACACCAAAGGGGGGACCCTTCTCTCTTTTTGGGCCAAAATTTTTATTTTTCTAAATCGCTAAAAACGTGTTTTTGACGTTTTTAGGGTGAGAAAAACGAATCTGAAGTCGGTTTTGAGATCAGAAAATATTTTTTCCGACACACCAAAGGGGGGACCCTTCTCTCCTTTTTTGGGCCAAAAATTTTTATTTTTCTAAATCGCTAAAAACGTGTTTTTGACGTTTTTTAGGGTGAGAAAAACGAATCTGAAGTCGGTTTTGAGATCAGAAAATATTTTTTTCCGACACACCAAAGGGGGGACCCTTCTCTCCTTTTTTGGGCCAAAAATTTTTATTTTTCTAAATCGCTAAAAACGTGGTTTTTGACGTTTTTTAGGGTGAGAAAAACGAATCTGAAGTCGTTTTGAGATCAGAAAATATTTTTTTTACTTCTCTCTTTTTTGGGCCAAAAATTTTTATTTTTCTAAATCGCTAAAAACGTGGTTTTTGACGTTTTTTAGGGTGAGAAAAACGAATCTGAAGTCTTTTGAGATCAGAAAAATTTTTTCGACACACCAAAGGGGGGACCCTTCTCTACTTTTTTGGGCCAAAATTTTTATTTTTCTAAATCGCTAAAAACGTGTTTTTGACGTTTTTTAGGGTGAGAAAAACGAATCTGAAGTCGGTTTTGAGATCAGAAAATATTTTTTTCCGACACACCAAAGGGGGGACCCTTCTCTCTTTTTTGGGCCAAAAATTTTTATTTTTCTAAATCGCTAAAAACGTGATTTTTGACGTTTTTTAGGGTGAGAAAAACGAATCTGAAGTCGGTTTTGAGATCAGAAAATATTTTTTTCCGACACACCAAAGGGGGGACCCTTCTCTCCTTTTTTGGGCCAAAAATTTTTATTTTTCTAAATCGCTAAAAACGTGATTTTTGACGTTTTTTAGGGTGAGAAAAACGAATCTGAAGTCGGTTTTGAGATCAGAAAATATTTTTTCCGACACACCAAAGGGGGGACCCTTCTCTCCTTTTTTGGGCCAAAAATTTTTATTTTTCTAAATCGCTAAAAACGTGATTTTTGACGTTTTTTAGGGTGAGAAAAACGAATCTGAAGTCGGTTTTGAGATCAGAAAATATTTTTTTCCGACACACCAAAGGGGGGACCCTTCTCTCCTTTTTTGGGCCAAAAATTTTTATTTTTCTAAATCGCTAAAAACGTGGTTTTTGACGTTTTTTAGGGTGAGAAAAACGAATCTGAAGTCGGTTTTGAGATCAGAAAATATTTTTTTCCGACACACCAAAGGGGGGACCCTTCTCTCCTTTTTTGGGCCAAAAATTTTTATTTTCTAAATCGCTAAAAACGTGGTTTTTGACGTTTTTTAGGGTGAGAAAAACGAATCTGAAGTCGGTTTTGAGATCAGAAAATATTTTTTTCCGACACACCAAAGGGGGGACCCTTCTCTCCTTTTTTGGGCCAAAAATTTTTATTTTTCTAAATCGCTAAAAACGTGGTTTTTGACGTTTTTTAGGGTGAGAAAAACGAATCTGAAGTCGGTTTTGAGATCAGAAAATATTTTTTTCCGACACACCAAAGGGGGGACCCTTCTCTCCTTTTTTGGGCCAAAAATTTTTATTTTTCTAAATCGCTAAAAACGTGGTTTTTGACGTTTTTTAGGGTGAGAAAAACGAATCTGAAGTCGGTTTTGAGATCAGAAAATATTTTTTTACTTCTCTCTTTTTTGGGCCAAAAATTTTTATTTTTTAAATCGCTAAAAACGTGGTTTTTGACGTTTTTTAGGGTGAGAAAAACGAATCTGAAGTCGGTTTTGAGATCAGAAAATATTTTTTACTTCTCTCTTTTTTGGGCCAAAAATTTTTATTTTTCTAAATCGCTAAAAACGTGGTTTTTGACGTTTTTTAGGGTGAGAAAAACGAATC
The DNA here is from genome assembly GCA_014119065.1 of Orius insidiosus. Classification (NCBI taxonomy): domain Eukaryota; kingdom Metazoa; phylum Arthropoda; class Insecta; order Hemiptera; family Anthocoridae; genus Orius; species Orius insidiosus. The sequence goes on from JACGAQ010000956.1 coordinate 58,156, forward strand.
TGAAGTCGGTTTTGAGATCAGAAAAATTTTTTTCCGACACACCAAAGGGGGGACCCTTCTCTCCTTTTTGGGCCAAAAATTTTTATTTTTCTAAATCGCTAAAAACGTGTTTTTGACGTTTTTTAGGGTGAGAAAAACGAATCTGAAGTCGGTTTTGAGATCAGAAAATATTTTTTTCCGACACACCAAAGGGGGGACCCTTCTCTCCTTTTTTGGGCCAAAAATTTTTATTTTTCTAAATCGCTAAAAACGTGATTTTTGACGTTTTTTAGGGTGAGAAAAACGAATCTGAAGTCGGTTTTGAGATCAGAAAATATTTTTTTCCGACACACCAAAGGGGGGACCCTTCTCTCCTTTTTTGGGCCAAAAATTTTTATTTTTCTAAATCGCTAAAAACGTGTTTTTGACGTTTTTTAGGGTGAGAAAAACGAATCTGAAGTCGGTTTTGAGATCAGAAAATATTTTTTTCCGACACACCAAAGGGGGGACCCTTCTCTCCTTTTTTGGGCCAAAATTTTTATTTTTCTAAATCGCTAAAAACGTGGTTTTTGACGTTTTTTAGGGTGAGAAAAACGAATCTGAAGTCGGTTTTGAGATCAGAAAATATTTTTTTCCGACACACCAAAGGGGGGACCCTTCTCTCCTTTTTTGGGCCAAAATTTTTATTTTTCTAAATCGCTAAAAACGTGGTTTTTGACGTTTTTTAGGGTGAGAAAAACGAATCTGAAGTCGGTTTTGAGATCAGAAAATATTTTTTTCCGACACACCAAAGGGGGGACCCTTCTCTCCTTTTTTGGGCCAAAAATTTTTATTTTTCTAAATCGCTAAAAACGTGGTTTTTGACGTTTTTTAGGGTGAGAAAAACGAATCTGAAGTCGGTTTTGAGATCAGAAAATATTTTTTTCCGACACACCAAAGGGGGGACCCTTCTCTCCTTTTTTGGGCCAAAAATTTTTATTTTTCTAAATCGCTAAAAACGTGATTTTTGACGTTTTTTAGGGTGAGAAAAACGAATCTGAAGTCGGTTTTGAGATCAGAAAATATTTTTTTCCGACACACCAAAGGGGGGACCCTTCTCTCCTTTTTTGGGCCAAAAATTTTTATTTTTCTAAATCGCTAAAAACGTGATTTTTGACGTTTTTTAGGGTGAGAAAAACGAATCTGAAGTCGGTTTTGAGATCAGAAAATATTTTTTTCCGACACACCAAAGGGGGGACCCTTCTCTCCTTTTTTGGGCCAAAAATTTTTATTTTTCTAAATCGCTAAAAACGTGATTTTTGACGTTTTTTAGGGTGAGAAAAACGAATCTGAAGTCGGTTTTGAGATCAGAAAATATTTTTTTCCGACACACCAAAGGGGGGACCCTTCTCTCCTTTTTTGGGCCAAAAATTTTTATTTTTCTAAATCGCTAAAAACGTGGTTTTTGACGTTTTTTAGGGTGAGAAAAACGAATCTGAAGTCGGTTTTGAGATCAGAAAATATTTTTTTCCGACACACCAAAGGGGGGACCCTTCTCTCCTTTTTTGGGCCAAAAATTTTTATTTTTCTAAATCGCTAAAAACGTGGTTTTTGACGTTTTTTAGGGTGAGAAAAACGAATCTGAAGTCGGTTTTGAGATCAGAAAATATTTTTTTCCGACACACCAAAGGGGGGACCCTTCTCTCCTTTTTTGGGCCAAAAATTTTTATTTTTCTAAATCGCTAAAAACGTGGTTTTTGACGTTTTTTAGGGTGAGAAAAACGAATCTGAAGTCGGTTTTGAGATCAGAAAATATTTTTTTCCGACACACCAAAGGGGGGACCCTTCTCTCCTTTTTTGGGCCAAAATTTTTATTTTTCTAAATCGCTAAAAACGTGGTTTTTGACGTTTTTTAGGGTGAGAAAAACGAATCTGAAGTCGGTTTTGAGATCAGAAAATATTTTTTGACTTCTCTCTTTTTTGGGCCAAAATTTTTATTTTTCTAAATCGCTAAAAACGTGGTTTTTGACGTTTTTTAGGGTGAGAAAAACGAATCTGAAGTCGGTTTTGAGATCAGAAAATATTTTTTTCCGACACACCAAAGGGGGGACCCTTCTCTCCTTTTTTGGGCCAAAATTTTTATTTTTCTAAATCGCTAAAAACGTGATTTTTGACGTTTTTTAGGGTGAGAAAAACGAATCTGAAGTCAGTTTTTCGATTAAATTTTTTGGGGAGAATCTCCTTTTTTGGCCTGAAAATTATTTTTTAAACTTCGAAAAGGGGTTCGTTTGGGGTGAGAATGACGTCGCTCTCTGTATTGCGGGTTTGAAACTACAATATCAAATGGCGACACAAAATTTCCTTTTAGAAACCGTTCTTCTTTCTTAAACTTAAATAAAACTTACTTCTGGAAGTTCATCTGGCACTTTTCCCATCCATGATAAACTCAGGATAGTACAGTCACATTTAGTATTCGTGTTTTTTTCAAAATGAAGGTGCATAATCATTAAATTTATTCACTTTTCTACCACGGAAGACCCTTAACTTTCAAAATTGATCTATTAGAACATTTTATCTAGAAAATAGGACATTTTTTGAAGAAAAACAGTGGAAACTGGGCTGAAAAAAAGGGGGTCGAGTTACAACTGATTATTGATTTTCTATTTCTTACATTTCACGCCAGATTATAAGGAACTTATACGGCTTTTCGTTTATATACATAAATTTTAAGTTTTTTCGAACGTTCAAATTTGTTTTTTTCATATTTCGACTTGTATTTTGATTTAAAATCGTTAATTTAAAAGAAAAAGTTAGCTCCCATAAAGTGACGTCATGATGACGTCATGAGTCGACAGAGATAACCTTGCCGAGAAGGTTCTTAATTCTTATCAAAATGCTAAAAATTGATTTTACCTTGAAAAGTGAAAAGTTGAGCAACATTTCAAGATTTCTTTTTAATGGAAGATTACGATGAATCTCAGGGCTCGAAATTGTCGAAGAAGATCAAAGACAACCCTTTTATGCCAGTTGGTATGACTGTTTTCTTACTATTTTTTAAATCGTAAAAATGACCTCAGATTCGTATTCCTCGCCTTAAAAACCAGTTGGTATGACTGTTTTCTTATACACTATTTTTTAAATCGTAAAAATGACCTCAGATTCGTATTCCTCGCCTTAAAAACCAGTTGGTATGACTGTTTTCTTATACACTATTTTTTAAATCGTAAAAATGACCTCAGATTCGTATTCCTCGCCTTAAAAACCAGTTGGTATGACTGTTTTCTTATACTATTTTTTAAATCGTAAAAATGACCTCAGATTCGTATTCCTCGCCTTAAAACCAGTTGGTATGACTGTTTTCTTATACACTATTTTTTAAATCGTAAAAATGACCTCAGATTCGTATTCCTCGCCTTAAAAACCAGTTGGTATGACTGTTTTCTTATACACTATTTTTTAAATCGTAAAAATGACCTCAGATTCGTATTCCTCGCCTTAAAAACCAGTTGGTATGACTGTTTTCTTATACACTATTTTTTAAATCGTAAAAATGACCTCAGATTCGTATTCCTCGCCTTAAAAACCAGTTGGTATGACTGTTTTCTTATACACTATTTTTTAAATCGTAAAAATGACCTCAGATTCGTATTCCTCGCCTTAAAAACCAGTTGGTATGACTGTTTTCTTATACACTATTTTTTAAATCGTAAAAATGACCTCAGATTCGTATTCCTCGCCTTAAAAACCAGTTGGTATGACTGTTTTCTTATACACTATTTTTTAAATCGTAAAAATGACCTCAGATTCGTATTCCTCGCCTTAAAAACCAGTTGGTATGACTGTTTTCTTATACACTATTTTTTAAATCGTAAAAATGACCTCAGATTCGTATTCCTCGCCTTAAAAACCAGTTGGTATGACTGTTTTCTTATACACTATTTTTTAAATCGTAAAAATGACCTCAGATTCGTATTCCTCGCCTTAAAAACCAGTTGGTATGACTGTTTTCTTATACACTATTTTTTAAATCGTAAAAATGACCTCAGATTCGTATTCCTCGCCTTAAAAACCAGTTGGTATGACTGTTTTCTTATACACTATTTTTTAAATCGTAAAAATGACCTCAGATTCGTATTCCTCGCCTTAAAAACCAGTTGGTATGACTGTTTTCTTATACACTATTTTTTAAATCGTAAAAATGACCTCAGATTCGTATTCCTCGCCTTAAAAACCAGTTGGTATGACTGTTTTCTTATACACTATTTTTTAAATCGTAAAAATGACCTCAGATTCGTATTCCTCGCCTTAAAAACCAGTTGGTATGACTGTTTTCTTATACACTATTTTTTAAATCGTAAAAATGACCTCAGATTCGTATTCCTCGCCTTAAAAACCAGTTGGTATGACTGTTTTCTTATACACTATTTTTTAAATCGTAAAAATGACCTCAGATTCGTATTCCTCGCCTTAAAAACCAGTTGGTATGACTGTTTTCTTATACACTATTTTTTAAATCGTAAAAATGACCTCAGATTCGTATTCCTCGCCTTAAAAACCAGTTGGTATGACTGTTTTCTTATACACTATTTTTTAAATCGTAAAAATGACCTCAGATTCGTATTCCTCGCCTTAAAAACCAGTTGGTATGACTGTTTTCTTATACACTATTTTTTAAATCGTAAAAATGACCTCAGATTCGTATTCCTCGCCTTAAAAACCAGTTGGTATGACTGTTTTCTTATACACTATTTTTTAAATCGTAAAAATGACCTCAGATTCGTATTCCTCGCCTTAAAAACCAGTTGGTATGACTGTTTTCTTATACACTATTTTTTAAATCGTAAAAATGACCTCAGATTCGTATTCCTCGCCTTAAAAACCAGTTGGTATGACTGTTTTCTTATACACTATTTTTTAAATCGTAAAAATGACCTCAGATTCGTATTCCTCGCCTTAAAAACCAGTTGGTATGACTGTTTTCTTATACACTATTTTTTAAATCGTAAAAATGACCTCAGATTCGTATTCCTCGCCTTAAAAACCAGTTGGTATGACTGTTTTCTTATACACTATTTTTTAAATCGTAAAAATGACCTCAGATTCGTATTCCTCGCCTTAAAAACCAGTTGGTATGACTGTTTTCTTATACACTATTTTTTAAATCGTAAAAATGACCTCAGATTCGTATTCCTCGCCTTAAAAACCAGTTGGTATGACTGTTTTCTTATACACTATTTTTTAAATCGTAAAAATGACCTCAGATTCGTATTCCTCGCCTTAAAAACCAGTTGGTATGACTGTTTTCTTATACACTATTTTTTAAATCGTAAAAATGACCTCAGATTCGTATTCCTCGCCTTAAAAACCAGTTGGTATGACTGTTTTCTTATACACTATTTTTTAAATCGTAAAAATGACCTCAGATTCGTATTCCTCGCCTTAAAAACCAGTTGGTATGACTGTTTTCTTATACACTATTTTTTAAATCGTAAAAATGACCTCAGATTCGTATTCCTCGCCTTAAAAACCAGTTGGTATGACTGTTTTCTTATACACTATTTTTTAAATCGTAAAAATGACCTCAGATTCGTATTCCTCGCCTTAAAAACCAGTTGGTATGACTGTTTTCTTATACACTATTTTTTAAATCGTAAAAATGACCTCAGATTCGTATTCCTCGCCTTAAAACCAGTTGGTATGACTGTTTTCTTATACACTATTTTTTAAATCGTAAAAATGACCTCAGATTCGTATTCCTCGCCTTAAAAACCAGTTGGTATGACTGTTTTCTTATACACTATTTTTTAAATCGTAAAAATGACCTCAGATTCGTATTCCTCGCCTTAAAAACCAGTTGGTATGACTGTTTTCTTATACACTATTTTTTAAATCGTAAAAATGACCTCAGATTCGTATTCCTCGCCTTAAAAACCAGTTGGTATGACTGTTTTCTTATACACTATTTTTTAAATCGTAAAAATGACCTCAGATTCGTATTCCTCGCCTTAAAAACCAGTTGGTATGACTGTTTTCTTATACACTATTTTTTAAATCGTAAAAATGACCTCAGATTCGTATTCCTCGCCTTAAAAACCAGTTGGTATGACTGTTTTCTTATACACTATTTTTTAAATCGTAAAAATGACCTCAGATTCGTATTCCTCGCCTTAAAAACCAGTTGGTATGACTGTTTTCTTATACACTATTTTTTAAATCGTAAAAATGACCTCAGATTCGTATTCCTCGCCTTAAAAACCAGTTGGTATGACTGTTTTCTTATACACTATTTTTTAAATCGTAAAAATGACCTCAGATTCGTATTCCTCGCCTTAAAAACCAGTTGGTATGACTGTTTTCTTATACACTATTTTTTAAATCGTAAAAATGACCTCAGATTCGTATTCCTCGCCTTAAAAACCAGTTGGTATGACTGTTTTCTTATACACTATTTTTTAAATCGTAAAAATGACCTCAGATTCGTATTCCTCGCCTTAAAAACCAGTTGGTATGACTGTTTTCTTATACACTATTTTTTAAATCGTAAAAATGACCTCAGATTCGTATTCCTCGCCTTAAAAACCAGTTGGTATGACTGTTTTCTTATACACTATTTTTTAAATCGTAAAAATGACCTCAGATTCGTATTCCTCGCCTTAAAAACCAGTTGGTATGACTGTTTTCTTATACACTATTTTTTAAATCGTAAAAATGACCTCAGATTCGTATTCCTCGCCTTAAAAACCAGTTGGTATGACTGTTTTCTTATACACTATTTTTTAAATCGTAAAAATGACCTCAGATTCGTATTCCTCGCCTTAAAAACCAGTTGGTATGACTGTTTTCTTATACACTATTTTTTAAATCGTAAAAATGACCTCAGATTCGTATTCCTCGCCTTAAAAACCAGTTGGTATGACTGTTTTCTTATACACTATTTTTTAAATCGTAAAAATGACCTCAGATTCGTATTCCTCGCCTTAAAAACCAGTTGGTATGACTGTTTTCTTATACACTATTTTTTAAATCGTAAAAATGACCTCAGATTCGTATTCCTCGCCTTAAAAACCAGTTGGTATGACTGTTTTCTTATACACTATTTTTTAAATCGTAAAAATGACCTCAGATTCGTATTCCTCGCCTTAAAAACCAGTTGGTATGACTGTTTTCTTATACACTATTTTTTAAATCGTAAAAATGACCTCAGATTCGTATTCCTCGCCTTAAAAACCAGTTGGTATGACTGTTTTCTTATACACTATTTTTTAAATCGTAAAAATGACCTCAGATTCGTATTCCTCGCCTTAAAAACCAGTTGGTATGACTGTTTTCTTATACACTATTTTTTAAATCGTAAAAATGACCTCAGATTCGTATTCCTCGCCTTAAAAACCAGTTGGTATGACTGTTTTCTTATACACTATTTTTTAAATCGTAAAAATGACCTCAGATTCGTATTCCTCGCCTTAAAAACCAGTTGGTATGACTGTTTTCTTATACACTATTTTTTAAATCGTAAAAATGACCTCAGATTCGTATTCCTCGCCTTAAAAACCAGTTGGTATGACTGTTTTCTTATACACTATTTTTTAAATCGTAAAAATGACCTCAGATTCGTATTCCTCGCCTTAAAAACCAGTTGGTATGACTGTTTTCTTATACACTATTTTTTAAATCGTAAAAATGACCTCAGATTCGTATTCCTCGCCTTAAAAACCAGTTGGTATGACTGTTTTCTTATACACTATTTTTTAAATCGTAAAAATGACCTCAGATTCGTATTCCTCGCCTTAAAAACCAGTTGGTATGACTGTTTTCTTATACACTATTTTTTAAATCGTAAAAATGACCTCAGATTCGTATTCCTCGCCTTAAAAACCAGTTGGTATGACTGTTTTCTTATACACTATTTTTTAAATCGTAAAAATGACCTCAGATTCGTATTCCTCGCCTTAAAAACCAGTTGGTATGACTGTTTTCTTATACACTATTTTTTAAATCGTAAAAATGACCTCAGATTCGTATTCCTCGCCTTAAAAACCAGTTGGTATGACTGTTTTCTTATACACTATTTTTTAAATCGTAAAAATGACCTCAGATTCGTATTCCTCGCCTTAAAAACCAGTTGGTATGACTGTTTTCTTATACACTATTTTTTAAATCGTAAAAATGACCTCAGATTCGTATTCCTCGCCTTAAAAACCAGTTGGTATGACTGTTTTCTTATACACTATTTTTAAATCGTAAAAATGACCTCAGATTCGTATTCCTCGCCTTAAAAACCAGTTGGTATGACTGTTTTCTTATACACTATTTTTTAAATCGTAAAAATGACCTCAGATTCGTATTCCTCGCCTTAAAAACCAGTTGGTATGACTGTTTTCTTATACACTATTTTTTAAATCGTAAAAATGACCTCAGATTCGTATTCCTCGCCTTAAAAACCAGTTGGTATGACTGTTTTCTTATACACTATTTTTTAAATCGTAAAAATGACCTCAGATTCGTATTCCTCGCCTTAAAAACCAGTTGGTATGACTGTTTTCTTATACACTATTTTTTAAATCGTAAAAATGACCTCAGATTCGTATTCCTCGCCTTAAAAACCAGTTGGTATGACTGTTTTCTTATACACTATTTTTTAAATCGTAAAAATGACCTCAGATTCGTATTCCTCGCCTTAAAAACCAGTTGGTATGACTGTTTTCTTATACACTATTTTTTAAATCGTAAAAATGACCTCAGATTCGTATTCCTCGCCTTAAAAACCAGTTGGTATGACTGTTTTCTTATACACTATTTTTAAATCGTAAAAATGACCTCAGATTCGTATTCCTCGCCTTAAAAACCAGTTGGTATGACTGTTTTCTTATACACTATTTTTTAAATCGTAAAAATGACCTCAGATTCGTATTCCTCGCCTTAAAAACCAGTTGGTATGACTGTTTTCTTATACACTATTTTTTAAATCGTAAAAATGACCTCAGATTCGTATTCCTCGCCTTAAAAACCAGTTGGTATGACTGTTTTCTTATACACTATTTTTTAAATCGTAAAAATGACCTCAGATTCGTATTCCTCGCCTTAAAAACCAGTTGGTATGACTGTTTTCTTATACACTATTTTTAAATCGTAAAAATGACCTCAGATTCGTATTCCTCGCCTTAAAAACCAGTTGGTATGACTGTTTTCTTATACACTATTTTTTAAATCGTAAAAATGACCTCAGATTCGTATTCCTCGCCTTAAAAACCAGTTGGTATGACTGTTTTCTTATACACTATTTTTTAAATCGTAAAAATGACCTCAGATTCGTATTCCTCGCCTTAAAAACCAGTTGGTATGACTGTTTTCTTATACACTATTTTTTAAATCGTAAAAATGACCTCAGATTCGTATTCCTCGCCTTAAAAACCAGTTGGTATGACTGTTTTCTTATACACTATTTTTTAAATCGTAAAAATGACCTCAGATTCGTATTCCTCGCCTTAAAAACCAGTTGGTATGACTGTTTTCTTATACACTATTTTTTAAATCGTAAAAATGACCTCAGATTCGTATTCCTCGCCTTAAAAACCAGTTGGTATGACTGTTTTCTTATACACTATTTTTTAAATCGTAAAAATGACCTCAGATTCGTATTCCTCGCCTTAAAAACCAGTTGGTATGACTGTTTTCTTATACACTATTTTTTAAATCGTAAAAATGACCTCAGATTCGTATTCCTCGCCTTAAAAACCAGTTGGTATGACTGTTTTCTTATACACTATTTTTTAAATCGTAAAAATGACCTCAGATTCGTATTCCTCGCCTTAAAAACCAGTTGGTATGACTGTTTTCTTATACACTATTTTTTAAATCGTAAAAATGACCTCAGATTCGTATTCCTCGCCTTAAAAACCAGTTGGTATGACTGTTTTCTTATACACTATTTTTTAAATCGTAAAAATGACCTCAGATTCGTATTCCTCGCCTTAAAAACCAGTTGGTATGACTGTTTTCTTATACACTATTTTTTAAATCGTAAAAATGACCTCAGATTCGTATTCCTCGCCTTAAAAACCAGTTGGTATGACTGTTTTCTTATACACTATTTTTTAAATCGTAAAAATGACCTCAGATTCGTATTCCTCGCCTTAAAAACCAGTTGGTATGACTGTTTTCTTATACACTATTTTTTAAATCGTAAAAATGACCTCAGATTCGTATTCCTCGCCTTAAAAACCAGTTGGTATGACTGTTTTCTTATACACTATTTTTTAAATCGTAAAAATGACCTCAGATTCGTATTCCTCGCCTTAAAAACCAGTTGGTATGACTGTTTTCTTATACACTATTTTTTAAATCGTAAAAATGACCTCAGATTCGTATTCCTCGCCTTAAAAACCAGTTGGTATGACTGTTTTCTTATACACTATTTTTTAAATCGTAAAAATGACCTCAGATTCGTATTCCTCGCCTTAAAAACCAGTTGGTATGACTGTTTTCTTATACACTATTTTTTAAATCGTAAAAATGACCTCAGATTCGTATTCCTCGCCTTAAAAACCAGTTGGTATGACTGTTTTCTTATACACTATTTTTTAAATCGTAAAAATGACCTCAGATTCGTATTCCTCGCCTTAAAAACCAGTTGGTATGACTGTTTTCTTATACACTATTTTTTAAATCGTAAAAATGACCTCAGATTCGTATTCCTCGCCTTAAAAACCAGTTGGTATGACTGTTTTCTTATACACTATTTTTTAAATCGTAAAAATGACCTCAGATTCGTATTCCTCGCCTTAAAAACCAGTTGGTATGACTGTTTTCTTATACACTATTTTTTAAATCGTAAAAATGACCTCAGATTCGTATTCCTCGCCTTAAAAACCAGTTGGTATGACTGTTTTCTTATACACTATTTTTTAAATCGTAAAAATGACCTCAGATTCGTATTCCTCGCCTTAAAAACCAGTTGGTATGACTGTTTTCTTATACACTATTTTTTAAATCGTAAAAATGACCTCAGATTCGTATTCCTCGCCTTAAAAACCAGTTGGTATGACTGTTTTCTTATACACTATTTTTTAAATCGTAAAAATGACCTCAGATTCGTATTCCTCGCCTTAAAAACCAGTTGGTATGACTGTTTTCTTATACACTATTTTTTAAATCGTAAAAATGACCTCAGATTCGTATTCCTCGCCTTAAAAACCAGTTGGTATGACTGTTTTCTTATACACTATTTTTTAAATCGTAAAAATGACCTCAGATTCGTATTCCTCGCCTTAAAAACCAGTTGGTATGACTGTTTTCTTATACACTATTTTTTAAATCGTAAAAATGACCTCAGATTCGTATTCCTCGCCTTAAAAACCAGTTGGTATGACTGTTTTCTTATACACTATTTTTTAAATCGTAAAAATGACCTCAGATTCGTATTCCTCGCCTTAAAAACCAGTTGGTATGACTGTTTTCTTATACACTATTTTTTAAATCGTAAAAATGACCTCAGATTCGTATTCCTCGCCTTAAAAACCAGTTGGTATGACTGTTTTCTTATACACTATTTTTTAAATCGTAAAAATGACCTCAGATTCGTATTCCTCGCCTTAAAAACCAGTTGGTATGACTGTTTTCTTATACACTATTTTTTAAATCGTAAAAATGACCTCAGATTCGTATTCCTCGCCTTAAAAACCAGTTGGTATGACTGTTTTCTTATACACTATTTTTTAAATCGTAAAAATGACCTCAGATTCGTATTCCTCGCCTTAAAAACCAGTTGGTATGACTGTTTTCTTATACACTATTTTTTAAATCGTAAAAATGACCTCAGATTCGTATTCCTCGCCTTAAAAACCAGTTGGTATGACTGTTTTCTTATACACTATTTTTTAAATCGTAAAAATGACCTCAGATTCGTATTCCTCGCCTTAAAAACCAGTTGGTATGACTGTTTTCTTATACACTATTTTTTAAATCGTAAAAATGACCTCAGATTCGTATTCCTCGCCTTAAAAACCAGTTGGTATGACTGTTTTCTTATACACTATTTTTTAAATCGTAAAAATGACCTCAGATTCGTATTCCTCGCCTTAAAAACCAGTTGGTATGACTGTTTTCTTATACACTATTTTTTAAATCGTAAAAATGACCTCAGATTCGTATTCCTCGCCTTAAAAACCAGTTGGTATGACTGTTTTCTTATACACTATTTTTTAAATCGTAAAAATGACCTCAGATTCGTATTCCTCGCCTTAAAAACCAGTTGGTATGACTGTTTTCTTATACACTATTTTTTAAATCGTAAAAATGACCTCAGATTCGTATTCCTCGCCTTAAAAACCAGTTGGTATGACTGTTTTCTTATACACTATTTTTTAAATCGTAAAAATGACCTCAGATTCGTATTCCTCGCCTTAAAAACCAGTTGGTATGACTGTTTTCTTATACACTATTTTTTAAATCGTAAAAATGACCTCAGATTCGTATTCCTCGCCTTAAAAACCAGTTGGTATGACTGTTTTCTTATACACTATTTTTTAAATCGTAAAAATGACCTCAGATTCGTATTCCTCGCCTTAAAAACCAGTTGGTATGACTGTTTTCTTATACACTATTTTTTAAATCGTAAAAATGACCTCAGATTCGTATTCCTCGCCTTAAAAACCAGTTGGTATGACTGTTTTCTTATACACTATTTTTTAAATCGTAAAAATGACCTCAGATTCGTATTCCTCGCCTTAAAAACCAGTTGGTATGACTGTTTTCTTATACACTATTTTTTAAATCGTAAAAATGACCTCAGATTCGTATTCCTCGCCTTAAAAACCAGTTGGTATGACTGTTTTCTTATACACTATTTTTTAAATCGTAAAAATGACCTCAGATTCGTATTCCTCGCCTTAAAAACCAGTTGGTATGACTGTTTTCTTATACACTATTTTTTAAATCGTAAAAATGACCTCAGATTCGTATTCCTCGCCTTAAAAACCAGTTGGTATGACTGTTTTCTTATACACTATTTTTTAAATCGTAAAAATGACCTCAGATTCGTATTCCTCGCCTTAAAAACCAGTTGGTATGACTGTTTTCTTATACACTATTTTTTAAATCGTAAAAATGACCTCAGATTCGTATTCCTCGCCTTAAAAACCAGTTGGTATGACTGTTTTCTTATACACTATTTTTTAAATCGTAAAAATGACCTCAGATTCGTATTCCTCGCCTTAAAAACCAGTTGGTATGACTGTTTTCTTATACACTATTTTTTAAATCGTAAAAATGACCTCAGATTCGTATTCCTCGCCTTAAAAACCAGTTGGTATGACTGTTTTCTTATACACTATTTTTTAAATCGTAAAAATGACCTCAGATTCGTATTCCTCGCCTTAAAAACCAGTTGGTATGACTGTTTTCTTATACACTATTTTTTAAATCGTAAAAATGACCTCAGATTCGTATTCCTCGCCTTAAAAACCAGTTGGTATGACTGTTTTCTTATACACTATTTTTTAAATCGTAAAAATGACCTCAGATTCGTATTCCTCGCCTTAAAAACCAGTTGGTATGACTGTTTTCTTATACACTATTTTTTAAATCGTAAAAATGACCTCAGATTCGTATTCCTCGCCTTAAAAACCAGTTGGTATGACTGTTTTCTTATACACTATTTTTTAAATCGTAAAAATGACCTCAGATTCGTATTCCTCGCCTTAAAAACCAGTTGGTATGACTGTTTCTTATACACTATTTTTTAAATCGTAAAAATGACCTCAGATTCGTATTCCTCGCCTTAAAAACCAGTTGGTATGACTGTTTTCTTATACACTATTTTTTAAATCGTAAAAATGACCTCAGATTCGTATTCCTCGCCTTAAAAACCAGTTGGTATGACTGTTTTCTTATACACTATTTTTTAAATCGTAAAAATGACCTCAGATTCGTATTCCTCGCCTTAAAACCAGTTGGTATGACTGTTTCTTATACACTATTTTTTAAATCGTAAAAATGACCTCAGATTCGTATTCCTCGCCTTAAAAACCAGTTGGTATGACTGTTTCTTATACACTATTTTTTAAATCGTAAAAATGACCTCAGATTCGTATTCCTCGCCTTAAAAACCAGTTGGTATGACTGTTTTTATACACTATTTTTTAAATCGTAAAAATGACCTCAGATTCGTATTCCTCGCCTTAAAAACCAGTTGGTATGACTGTTTCTTATACACTATTTTTTAAATCGTAAAAATGACCTCAGATTCGTATTCCTCGCCTTAAAAACCAGTTGGTATGACTGTTTTCTTATACACTATTTTTTAAATCGTAAAAATGACCTCAGATTCGTATTCCTCGCCTTAAAAACCAGTTGGTATGACTGTTTTCTTATACACTATTTTTTAAATCGTAAAAATGACCTCAGATTCGTATTCCTCGCCTTAAAAACCAGTTGGTATGACTGTTTTCTTATACACTATTTTTAAATCGTAAAATGACCTCAGATTCGTATTCCTCGCCTTAAAAACCAGTTGGTATGACTGTTTTCTTATACACTATTTTTTAAATCGTAAAAATGACCTCAGATTCGTATTCCTCGCCTTAAAAACCAGTTGGTATGACTGTTTTCTTATACACTATTTTTTAAATCGTAAAAATGACCTCAGATTCGTATTCCTCGCCTTAAAAACCAGTTGGTATGACTGTTTCTTATACACTATTTTTAAATCGTAAAAATGACCTCAGATTCGTATTCCTCGCCTTAAAAACCAGTTGGTATGACTGTTTTCTTATACATTTTTTAAATCGTAAAAATGACCTCAGATTCGTATTCCTCGCCTTAAAAACCAGTTGGTATGACTGTTTTCTTATACACTATTTTTAAATCGTAAAAATGACCTCAGATTCGTATTCCTCGCCTTAAAAACCAGTTGGTATGACTGTTTTCTTATACACTTTTTTAAATCGTAAAAATGACCTCAGATTCGTATTCCTCGCCTTAAAAACCAGTTGGTATGACTGTTTTCTTATACACTATTTTTAAATCGTAAAATGACCTCAGATTCGTATTCCTCGCCTTAAAAACCAGTTGGTATGACTGTTTTCTTATACACTATTTTTAAATCGTAAAATGACCTCAGATTCGTATTCCTCGCCTTAAAAACCAGTTGGTATGACTGTTTTCTTATACACTATTTTTTAAATCGTAAAAATGACCTCAGATTCGTATTCCTCGCCTTAAAAACCAGTTGGTATGACTGTTTTCTTATACACTATTTTTTAAATCGTAAAAATGACCTCAGATTCGTATTCCTCGCCTTAAAAACCAGTTGGTATGACTGTTTTCTTATACACTATTTTTTAAATCGTAAAAATGACCTCAGATTCGTATTCCTCGCCTTAAAACCAGTTGGTATGACTGTTTTCTTATACACTATTTTTTAAATCGTAAAAATGACCTCAGATTCGTATTCCTCGCCTTAAAAACCAGTTGGTATGACTGTTTTCTTATACACTATTTTTTAAATCGTAAAAATGACCTCAGATTCGTATTCCTCGCCTTAAAAACCAGTTGGTATGACTGTTTTCTTATACACTATTTTTTAAATCGTAAAAATGACCTCAGATTCGTATTCTCGCCTTAAAAACCAGTTGGTGACTGTTTTCTTATACACTTTTTTAAATCGTAAAAATGACCTCAGATTCGTATTCCTCGCCTTAAAAACCAGTTGGTATGACTGTTTTCTTATACACTATTTTTTAAATCGTAAAAATGACCTCAGATTCGTATTCCTCGCCTTAAAAACCAGTTGGTATGACTGTTTTCTTATACACTATTTTTAAATCGTAAAAATGACCTCAGATTCGTATTCCTCGCCTTAAAAACCAGTTGGTATGACTGTTTTCTTATACACTATTTTTTAAATCGTAAAAATGACCTCAGATTCGTATTCCTCGCCTTAAAAACCAGTTGGTATGACTGTTTTCTTATACACTATTTTTTAAATCGTAAAATGACCTCAGATTCGTTTCCTCGCCTTAAAAACCAGTTGGTATGACTGTTTTCTTATACACTATTTTTTAAATCGTAAAAATGACCTCAGATTCGTATTCCTCGCCTTAAAAACCAGTTGGTATGACTGTTTTCTTATACACTATTTTTTAAATCGTAAAAATGACCTCAGATTCGTATTCCTCGCCTTAAAACCAGTTGGTATGACTGTTTTCTTATACACTATTTTTTAAATAAAAATGACCTCAGATTCGTATTCCTCGCCTTAAAAACCAGTTGGTATGACTGTTTTCTTATACACTATTTTTTAAATCGTAAAAATGACCTCAGATTCGTATTCCTCGCCTTAAAAACCAGTTGGTATGACTGTTTTCTTATACACTATTTTTTAAATCGTAAAAATGACCTCAGATTCGTATTCCTCGCCTTAAAAACCAGTTGGTATGACTGTTTTCTTATACACTATTTTTTAAATCGTAAAATGACCTCAGATTCGTATTCCTCGCCTTAAAAACCAGTTGGTATGACTGTTTTCTTATACACTATTTTTTAAATCGTAAAAATGACCTCAGATTCGTATTCCTCGCCTTAAAAACCAGTTGGTATGACTGTTTTCTTATACACTATTTTTTTAAAAAAAATGACCTCAGATTCGTATTCCTCGCCTTAAAAACCAGTTGGTATGACTGTTTTCTTATACACTATTTTTTAAATCGTAAAATGACCTCAGATTCGTATTCCTCGCCTTAAAAACCAGTTGGTATGACTGTTTTCTTATACACTATTTTTAAATCGTAAAAATGACCTCAGATTCGTATTCCTCGCCTTAAAAACCAGTTGGTATGACTGTTTTCTTATACACTATTTTTTAAATCGTAAAAATGACCTCAGATTCGTATTCCTCGCCTTAAAAACCAGTTGGTATGACTGTTTTCTTATACACTATTTTTTAAATCGTAAAAATGACCTCAGATTCGTATTCCTCGCCTTAAAAACCAGTTGGTATGACTGTTTCTTATACACTATTTTTTAAATCGTAAAAATGACCTCAGATTCGTATTCCTCGCCTTAAAAACCAGTTGGTATGACTGTTTTCTTATACACTATTTTTAAATCGTAAAAATGACCTCAGATTCGTATTCCTCGCCTTAAAAACCAGTTGGTATGACTGTTTTCTTATACACTATTTTTTAAATCGTAAAAATGACCTCAGATTCGTATTCCTCGCCTTAAAAACCAGTTGGTATGACTGTTTTCTTATACACTATTTTTTAAATCGTAAAAATGACCTCAGATTCGTATTCCTCGCCTTAAAAACCAGTTGGTATGACTGTTTTCTTATACACTATTTTTTAAATCGTAAAAATGACCTCAGATTCGTATTCCTCGCCTTAAAAACCAGTTGGTATGACTGTTTTCTTATACACTATTTTTTAAATCGTAAAAATGACCTCAGATTCGTATTCCTCGCCTTAAAAACCAGTTGGTATGACTGTTTTCTTATACACTATTTTTTAAATCGTAAAAATGACCTCAGATTCGTATTCCTCGCCTTAAAAACCAGTTGGTATGACTGTTTCTTATACACTATTTTTTAAATCGTAAAAATGACCTCAGATTCGTATTCCTCGCCTTAAAAACCAGTTGGTATGACTGTTTTCTTATACACTATTTTTTAAATCGTAAAAATGACCTCAGATTCGTATTCCTCGCCTTAAAAACCAGTTGGTATGACTGTTTTCTTATACACTATTTTTTAAATCGTAAAAATGACCTCAGATTCGTATTCCTCGCCTTAAAAACCAGTTGGTATGACTGTTTTCTTATACACTATTTTTTAAATCGTAAAAATGACCTCAGATTCGTATTCCTCGCCTTAAAAACCAGTTGGTATGACTGTTTTCTTATACACTATTTTTTAAATCGTAAAAATGACCTCAGATTCGTATTCCTCGCCTTAAAAACCAGTTGGTATGACTGTTTTCTTATACACTATTTTTTAAATCGTAAAAATGACCTCAGATTCGTATTCCTCGCCTTAAAAACCAGTTGGTATGACTGTTTTCTTATACACTATTTTTTAAATCGTAAAAATGACCTCAGATTCGTATTCCTCGCCTTAAAAACCAGTTGGTATGACTGTTTTCTTATACACTATTTTTTAAATCGTAAAAATGACCTCAGATTCGTATTCCTCGCCTTAAAAACCAGTTGGTATGACTGTTTTCTTATACACTATTTTTTAAATCGTAAAAATGACCTCAGATTCGTATTCCTCGCCTTAAAAACCAGTTGGTATGACTGTTTTCTTATACACTATTTTTTAAATCGTAAAAATGACCTCAGATTCGTATTCCTCGCCTTAAAAACCAGTTGGTATGACTGTTTTCTTATACACTATTTTTTAAATCGTAAAAATGACCTCAGATTCGTATTCCTCGCCTTAAAAACCAGTTGGTATGACTGTTTTCTTATACACTATTTTTTAAATCGTAAAAATGACCTCAGATTCGTATTCCTCGCCTTAAAAACCAGTTGGTATGACTGTTTTCTTATACACTATTTTTTAAATCGTAAAAATGACCTCAGATTCGTATTCCTCGCCTTAAAAACCAGTTGGTATGACTGTTTTCTATACACTATTTTTTAAATCGTAAAAATGACCTCAGATTCGTATTCCTCGCCTTAAAAACCGTCAAAAACCACACTTTGAGGGATTTATAAAATATTTTATAAAAAGCCAGTTGGTATGACTGTCAAAATAATAAAATTATTTACTTTTTAGGTATTCTTGGGCTAATCGCAGCATGTACAATCGGAGCGAGGCAGTACAAAAACCGCGGTAAAATGTCGACGAGCGTTTACCTGATGCAACTCCGAGTTGCTGCTCAGGGAATGGTCGTCGGCTCGCTCGCCATCGGCGTCACTTATTCTTTACTTAAAAATCACGTTTTCAACAAAACGGAATAACATCGATATTCTTTAGGAACAAATTTGATTATTATTTTTTAATTGTTAAGTCTATTTATTTTTTTGCAATAAACAATAAAACTCTTCATTTTTCAATAATTTTATGAACCTTTTGCCAACACTGTCTTAAGACCTTAAATATTAAGTTGGCAATACTGAATGAGCTTTTGGCAAAAACTGATGATGTTTGAATTGAACCAGAAAAAGAGATTACCTTAGTCTTCTGGATGAGCTCCTTGAAAGGTTGGCAACTCTGATTTTTCAATAATTTTATGAACCTTCGTCCTTTGCCAACACTGTCTTGAAATGGTTCAGTAAAATTGCTCGGTATGTGAAAATTTTTGGCAACACTGTCTTTAATTAGTTAAAGTGAAAATCGTGCCTTAAGAACCCTCTTGAAAATTTAATTGTTATTTTTGTCATATTATTTTTGTCATATTGCGCTGTGTAAACTATTTTTAACCACGAATTTTATATTGGCAACACTGTCTTAAAATAAATGTGGCTCTTTTATGTTGGCAACATGGTCTTAAAATCAATGTGGATTGTAAATAAAAATTTAATACGTCCTTGAATATTAAGTTGGCAATACTGAATGTGCTTTCAGCAAAAACTGATGATGTTTGAATTGAACCGGGAAAAAAAGTTGGCAACTCTGATTTTTCAATGGTTTATCATAAAGCAGAAATGAAGAGTAAATTTATTGCGCTGTGTAAACTATTTTTAACCACGAATTTTATATTGGCAACACTGTCTTAAAATAAATGTGGCTCTTTAATAAAAATTTAAGCCTAATCTGGCCTTATGTTGGCAACATGGTCTTAAAATCAATGTGGATAGTAAATTTTACAAGACCTTAATATTAAGTTGGCAATACTGAATGAGCTTTTGGCAAAAACTGATGATGTTTGAATTGAACCAGAAAAAAGAGATTACCTTAGTCTTCTGGATGGGCCTTGAAAAGTTGGCAACACTGATTTTCAATGGTTTATCATAATGTAGAAATGAAGACATTGCCAACATATAAGGCCGGATTAAGCTTTTATTTTTATTAAAGAGCCATTTTAAGACAGTGTTGCCAATATGACGTACCCTCTTTTTTCCGCTCCAATTCAAACATCATCAGTTTTTGCTGAAAGCTCATTGAGTATTGCCAACTTAATATTCAAGGTATTGTAAAATTTGCTGAGTAAAATGTTTTAAACCATGAATTTATATTGGCAACACTGTCCTCTTTAATAAAATTTAAATTTAAGCCTAATCTGGCTTTAAATATTATGTTGACAACATAAAATTCCGTTTTAAACCATGAATTTTATATTGGCAACACTGTCTTAAAAAGACTCTTTAATAAAAAATTAAGCCTAATCTGGCCTAAATATTATGTTGGCAACATTGTCTTAAATCAATGTGGATTGTAAATAAAAGTTTACAAGACCTTAATATTAAGTTGGCAATACTGAATGTGCTTTCAGCAAAAATGATGATGTTTGAATTGACCGGGAAAAAAGGGCAAA